>JBCEWC010000344.1:0-19190 GCA_038996855.1 Solanum aculeatissimum | reverse complement strand
GAAAGATTTTGTTGTTGTCTTAATGATCCCTCCCCCCCCCCCCCCCCCCCTTCCCTTTTTTTTTTAAAATCTGTAATTTGAATTTAATTTTTTAAAATGTACAAAATATTTATGGTTTTAGAAAATTATGGACAAATAACAACAGATAAAAATATAAAATACAGAAGAGATCTAGTACATTTTTAGCAAGAGGCAGAGCTACCTTTACCTAATGGTGTCAAGCGACACCCCTTCATCGAAAAATAGGTCAAAATTTGATTTAATTGATACATATATTAGTGTTGATACAAATTAATAATTTAATATAGTGATTAAAGGATTACAAAAATTACTTGATGAATTTATCCAAGTTTAAGTTTAGTAAATTAAAATTAAAAATTTATAAGGTTCAAATCTTGACTTTATGTGAAGCAGCAGTTAGTTTAATTTAGGCATCACGATGTATGTTTTATTTGAGGATGTGTCATTTTCATTAATAGATAATTATGAATGAAAGACCCGCACGTTCTCTAGATTATATTGCCAGTATCTACTTCACCAAATGGTATCTCACTTAATTACTTCTTTACCTAACTTGCTCTTTATCCTTTTCTCAAAATACTATATCATTAAAATTTAATTAAGTTTCCATGATTCTCTTACAATACTAATATGTTGTTTAAGGCCTCTCAAGGGCTATGTTCTCCATTATTTATTGAACCAATTATGTCTTACTTGTAAAAACTTACTTCACAACGCCAGTTAAAAGAATCATTTTTAAGACAGAAATAACATCTGGACAAAAACATTCTTAATTGATACATGGGAACAACTCTAACACATAGTACTGGAATTCGAAGCTGACAAGTGGAATCTAATACAATGTGATGGAGTTTCACACTCCATGAATCTTTATCTGTTCAAACTTTCACAATATAAGTGTAAATTTGCTAGAGTTTCAAACTCCATCAACGGAGCATTAAGTTTCACCGCTTAGTCAATTTTTTATTTCCGCATCTAAAACACTAAATTCACGGTTTTAAAAAATGGGTATTTACCAATTTCTCCTAGTTGTAGTTGGCCCATTCTTAACAAATAATTGCTAGTTTAAAAGAGTTGGGCTACCAAGTCCTAAAAAAAGTACCAAACAAAGTCAAATATATCAACTGTCACATTCCTTCATTTGTTTTTTGTTATGTGAAGGAATATTCTTACATATATATATCTGAACTTCCAAGTATAAGCAATCCTCTATCCTAATAATTTAGAAGGATATAACATCGAGCATCTCCCTGTATAATCAGAAAGATCAATATGGAACCTGTGGTAGCCATGTCTGAAGGTGAATGGAGCTCCTTAAGTGGAACATGTTCTACCGAGGAGGCTAATTTCATGGCACAGCTATTTAGTACCTGTCCAAATGAACAACCACCTAGTAGTTGTAACATTGGACTTCCAATTTTCTGGACAAATCATGAATCAAGTGAGGTTTCAATGTATTCTTCACAAGATACTAACAGTAGCATGTTCCATTTCCCAAGTAGTACTACTAATAGTTTTCAACCAATGTTACTGAGAAATAACAGCAATTCAATGACAATGGAACAGAGTAGTCATGTGCCTCCAGCTAACGATATAATCGAAGCAGATGCAATTGAATTTTTGAACAAACAAGTCACCAATGAAAGCATGGAATCAGGTGAAAACTTTATGCCTGAATCTGTTCTTCATGGAAAAGGCTTGCAGCTAGGAAGAGAATATGATCAAATGCAAGTTCCAGAGAAATCAGAAAGCTCTAAGAAAAGAGCCCGATCGCCTGCTGATCATGTGAGTGTCATCTGAACTTGATTGTAATATTTCTTTTGATTAATTTTTTATACTCATAATAGATCATTTTATATAGGTCCAGAAGAACAAGAGAAGCGTAAAGCCAAAGAAGAACATGAAGAGTAGTGTTGCTGATGATGAAGAGACCGGAAACAATAATGTTAATGTGCTTCACAGGCAGAGCTCATTTAGTTGCTGCTCAGAAGATGAATCTAATGTTTCTAGTTATGATTTGTATGGATTGGCTTCGAGCGATAACTCAAAAGGAGTTTCTTTGCCCAATGGAAAATCCAGAGCCAACAGGGGCTCAGCAACCGACCCCCAGAGTCTGTATGCAAGGGTAATTATCCAAAAATGTTGGTCGCGAATAAGCTTCATTGCTAGTTTGTTTACCAATTTCTTTCCTCTTATTACAGAAAAGAAGAGAAAGAATCAATGAGAGATTGAAGATCTTGCAGAGTCTCGTTCCTAACGGAACAAAGGTATGTGGTGTTGTTGTACTCACAGAAACTAATGATCTGCTGGGTTAAAATTGGAAATCTGATCAGCAAAGTTTTCATGATAGGTTGATATTAGCACCATGCTTGAAGAGGCTGTCCAGTATGTCAAATTTTTGCAACTTCAAATCAAGGTAACTTATTTAGAATCATGTTGTTGTCCTATGTAACATGGATTTCGTCCATTCAACTGAACTCATTGCATGTATACGGACAACTAGTTCATTCTGACTCTGGCTTCTGAATTTACCGCTTATTATTATTATTATTATGTTTTTTGTTTTTGTAGCTCTTGAGCTCTGATGATCTCTGGATGTATGCTCCCATTGCATACAATGGAATGGACATTGGGCTTGACCTGAAGATTGGAATTCCAAATCCAAAATCATAAATCGATTGACATTGATCAATTCAGCTCAAGGCATGCAGGTTAATTGAGAGCATTATCATACACGTACAAGATGACAAATTAATTATTGAGATTTGTGTCATTGTCTAGTTAATTAACACTTTAAAACTAAAATACTTTGGCTGTCATGTTATCCATTATCAACTAATCATTCTACTGATCATCAAACATTTTTAAGTGTAATAAGTTCCTCCCTACGGAAACATGATGGGAGGTTTATATGTTTCCTATTTTTTTAGCATTTTCTCATGATGTTGATCATAAGGAAGTTAAAGTTACATATATTGAGATGTAAAATAATTTTATACAATCAATGCAATTTAACTAATTATTTCCTGTAATTGAAAAATAGCCATTTCCATGAAGTTTCATATTCCATAACTGCAACTCCTAAATATTGTCATATAGTTTCAATCCAGTAATTTGAAAATCCATAACATTGACTATTTTTTAAAAGCATATCTGAAAAGTAGATGTTATTTCTACCAAACTAATGAACAAATATAACCTGTTTTTTTTTCTTTTCCTCCTTTAGAAACTTTCTTTTCTTCTACTTTAAAAAGCTATACCAAATCCAGCATTTAAAAAAAAATTGATAATAAGCAGCCCAAAATAGTACTCCTTTAAATGGGGCTCATTTAGCAGTCCAACAAGACAGTTGCTATTAGTAAAACACATTTGAAGGAAACAAATTGAGAAATGCAAAGGAAGAATACTCAAAACCAGTCTAGAAAAACAACTGTTTTCCAATCAGATATCTGATTGTGAACACTTCTTCAGGCAAGTTAGGTCCAAGATACAGGGTAAGGGAAGGGGAAATGGGGAGGAGGATTACAATGTGGGAATCGAACATTCACCAACAAGGTGAGAGTTTAAGTAGTCAACCAACTGAGCTACTAAGATTCTCAAGTCCAGAATACTCAAAACGAAATTAAAGTAGTCACATCGCTTGCCAATATTTTCATGTTTTAGTGTAAATCCTGGTTCACATATCACACGGTAAGCTACTAAAATTGTGACCCTCTTTAATACAACAGAAGCACTCGTGACGAAAAGAGGGGCAATTTTACATGGCTGCATGCACCAACTTAAATTTATGGTGATACAACTCATCCCATATTACAACTGCAAATCCTACCACAAACTCTTTATCCTGACCCTAAACTGATGCCTAAAACATTACAAGACCCTCAAAGATACATAAAATGAGAGGGAATAGTAGATAAATTAAAAGAAAGAAACAACAGTCCTATGCTGTCTTTATTATTCACTGTAATATAACAGACATAAGAATTTACCTTCAGTTTCTTCATCAGAAACAGAAGGTAATTGAATCTGCCACTTCATCCAATTTCTCAGAAGAATAATTACTGACAAATTTTCCATCTGCAATACGAACTTGGCAACATCCGGACTTCATATTGGATATCTGGTGGCATGGTGATATCTATTTCAAGCATGTTCTTCATTGACATGATTCGGGACTTCGTTTTGGCTGTCTAGTGGCATATATTGTGCCATAATAGCCCTGATCTCTGAATCCATGTATGACTGCGGAGGTAATAGCAGAGTAGATATTAGTGTGTATCCAAACATAGAAGCATGTTGAAGGAGGATTGTACAGGATGCATGCAATATCAAGTTTTGCATTTCTGTCTTCCAGCATTGGTAATAAGCCAAGGAAATGATTAATTAACCCTTTAGTATGATCATAAGTGTATATGTCAATATGGATAAACAAATATCTTCAACTTATTCCCTCTTTTATCCAACCGACAATGGAACAAGAAGCAAAAATAAGTACGGATACATAGTAATTTTCTTTTATATCTTTTTTGGATAACCATGGTGTTGGGGCTAGCTTGCGTGCACCTCGACTAATTCCATGGAATCCGTGGTACCTCTCCCAGCAACAAAGATAATTTTCTTTTATTCCTTAATATAATACTAAGTACAGAGGCATGGGGAGTGGGGTTTAGAGTCGGAGTACATAGAAAATCGAGCAGCATATATTAATAACATAAATATTCCTTTCCTAACTAAGAATTACTCTTCCCTAAAGCTGGTTGAAGAACAAAAAGGGCGCTTAATTCTCGGATATGGGGTAACCCATTTAATTTGAGCAAACTAACTACCTAAACTAACTACCGAGAATGCTCTGATCAATCAATTACCTATTCACTAACAATAAAAACTTCAGAAAGTAATTTGGAAGATTATTAACAAACTTTACCAAGACTTTCATGGAAAAAGTCAAATACTCTAAACAAAATTACTACTTCCTCTGTCCCATTTTATGTGGCACCCTTTCCTTTTTGGTCCGTCCTAAAAAAATGTCACCTTACTCTAATCGGAAACAATTTAACCTTAAAATTCCCCTTTTACCCTAATGAAATAATTTTCAGCCACACAAATATCTAAGAATTATTTTAGACCACAAGTGTTAAAAGTCTTCTTTTTTTTCTTAAACACCATGCCAAGTCAAAGGGTGCCACATAAAATAGGGCGGAGAGAATATTAACAATCAACAATATAAATCCAAATGATTTTGAAACTTACCCTCAATCTGTATTTGTACACAAGATATGCACCACCACCAGCCATAGCCAATCCAATCAAAATAGCCCAAACTGCAGCCCATGCCGATTTGACTTCTTTAACTCTCTTGCCTGCAAATGAAAGTTGTCATAACCAATTCTTATTGTGAATGCATAATTATGTACATTTCTGAATAAAATCTGGACTATATGAACTTACTTATGCAGGTGTCATGGTCTCTGATGTACAGTAGGTCCCCACTGCAACTGCACTCATAACTGCCCCACGTATTTTTGCAGCTGCATTCAGGGCATTGACATGCTTTCTTTTCTTTACATTCATCAATATCTATGAAGTGGAAACACATGACAATGATAGAGGTTAAAGTTGCAGTACCATAATAGAAAAGAAGCTCTACGTGTTAATAATGTTTGCAAGTTGCAACATGCCCCCGAAAATCTAGTTCCCAGCAGTAATTCAGCACATTCCTTGCAGGAGGAAGGGGTGGGTGGGCGCACACAACCAGCTTATTCCCTAATAAAATTACTTCATCATGATTGAGAAAAACCACTTACCTTCACAACTTTTAACACCATCACCTTTAAACCCTGGAGGACAGGAGCATTTGCCCTCCTCGTTATCCTGTTAGAACATGCTCAGCATTCAAATCTGAACTAATTTGAAAATGGGATGTGGAGATAACTATAAGAAAATGAAGTTAGAAGAGATGATTAACAAACCACACAAGCAGAGTAAGTATGACCATCTCGAGTTGCATGCCAACAGCCTCCATTGTTGAGTTTGCATCGCCCACGTCCACTTGCTGAAGATAGTGGAATTAGATTATTGAAGTGTCGACATAATAACAAGAGACAGCACAATTGTGCACGCGATAATAAAAAGAAATGGAAAAGACTGAAGAAAGAAGCAACAGTAAGACAAATAACAGATACATTTCTCAAGTAATAGAGTGTCATAAAGGATATCAGACGGATACGAATCAGATATGAGCTGTATTCAACTTCTGAGAGCTAGACTTATTCTACATACTATTCAGAAGACAAATCCAGCATGATGTGTCCTATACCTTCTACATGATAAGAGCTCTTTGATGACAGACAATACAACTCAGCTGGGCATTTTCATTTCTTTAATATATAAATTACTGAATTAAGGACATCTAAGGAAAGATGTATTTTGAATGGTGGCTAGAAATAAAAACAGTCTATAATTTGTAACCATCATTTTTTATCATGAAACAAATAAGATATTACGTAGCACTTTTTGTTTTATAAAATAAACGGAATATCATCATATTGTGAAGAAAACAACTTTCTCTGGATAGGTCATAGACAAAAACCATTTGTTATTTTTATACTTCAAAACTACTCCCTCTGTCCCGATTCATGTGGCACATTTTCCTTTTTAGTCCAACCCAAAGAAATGTAACCTTTCTATAGTTAGAAACAATTTAACTTTAAAGTTATCCTTTAATCCTCAATGAAATGATTTATAGCCACACAAATGTCTAAGGTTTGTTTTAGACCATAATTTCAAGTCTTTCTTTTTACTTAAACTTTGTGCCAAGTCAAATGGTGCCATATAATCGAGACAGAGCATATTGGCAAAACACATCTATTTTTATTAAGATCATGGTTTTTTATTTTTATGGCGTGACAAATCATTTCTTATAAAACTGACAAGATTCAATCTTGTAATCATTCAATCACTTATTGTGAAAGATATTTAGCCTTTGCATTACATTCTTTTTCCAAGAACCACTAGGTTTGACGAAATTAACCATATACAGGGAATTTCCTTGAGTTTTTCTCTAACAAACAAAGGTTTCAAGAGTAACTGAAATAAAATCGTTACGGCAGCCCTCCTGTCTGCTTTGGTGAGCAATAATTTAAAAAAATAAAACAGAAATAATAAGTGAGGTGGAGTAGACAGGATTCAATTATACTCATTTCTTTTTCACTATGAGCTAATGATATGAATTACTAAAATTTGTCTATCGCATTTGTTTGCTCAAATCTAGAAGTTGAAATCCCTTATAGAGAGCTGTAGCTCAAGAGATCAAGAGAAAAGCATGAAAAATCCAACCAGTTAATGAAGCATCCACGGTGGCATGCCTCTATATGAGGTAGGTGGGTTTCAATGGAAATCAAGAAGATGCTTATCATGGAAGAAGAGCTCAAGAACAAGTCCGAGAATTTTTGACAAGGTTAACTGGTATTATAAACAAGAAAGGTACACCAATAACATACTGCTGTAGCATTCACATCAAAAGTATATAGGAACAAGCCAAAGAGATCTATCACCTATGTCCTTCGTAAACCATCTAAAATAGGGCAATCTCCCCTGGATCCTTAGGTTCAATATGGGTGCACCAAAAGTATAAGGTAACAGTTCATTTTTTGGCTTTGAAAGGGATACACCTGTTCTTGAAACATCTCTGATTTCTTTCCTGTCCACCAGATGCAGGTAGGGACAATCTTCCATCTCTCAGGACATAAGGATGCGCTAAGTGCCATGCACACCCATGGGAAGAAGATGCTTATCGTGGAAGAAAAGCTCGAGAAAAAGTCCAAGAATTGTACTGAAGAATCAGCTAAGTGCTATACATATTTTATGATTCAAGTCCAAGTCCAAGTCCAAGAGGAGGAAGATTGGGAGCCACATGGAGCCCAAAGAGCTGAAAATCAAGCCCACAAAGGGACAAACATTCTGCCCAACAATGGGAGGCCATGCACGCCCATGTAGCAGCAAATTGAAACCGAAAAGAGGCTGCTTAAGAGTTGATTCTCATGCCCAAAAGTGGGACTTTTTGGTTCTATATTTGGAACTTTTTCCTTATTTCCATAGGGAAAATTTCTGGTATTGTTTTTCCATGCTTTCCTAGTTAAAAGTCACACCCAAAACAGGGTTAGTTTCAGGCATCTCGTTAATACCCAGAGTCATTTTCCATAACAAATATGTGATGTTTGTTTTCTAAGGAAATTTATGTGCATACAAGTTGTACTTCATTTTAGCATGTGTCTGTGTTACATCAGCACCATACTCCTTCCACCTTTGCTCTAGGAGTTTAAATGGATAAATATAAAGAAGACCTGAACCAGCCTCTAAAAATGATGTATTTCACACCAACAGTTCTACAATGGTTAGACAGGGAGCAGACCTCAACAAACTCTGCTGGCCCTAAACGATCTATCAAAGAGCGCCAAATAATAGAAGCATTTACTCAGAAAACATCAGGTACACCTCGATTTGATAGAAGCATTTACTCAGAAAACATCAGCTACACCCAGACTTCTGCTAACTGATGAATAATATATCATCCTTGATGGAAGGGTTTGATAAGACATTACTTCTATTTTATTTTATACATAAGGAAAAGAGACGAAACCAATATACTCTTGCATGCACAAAAAGAATGTTCTTAGCATATTTTCCTATTTGATTTTATGATCTAATAACATACACACATACAATGATATATAGTAATCGCTACTCTTGAATCTAAAGCACTTGGATCATCCATAATTAGCATAGAAAGTTCTGCTTAACAGCTACATTGTTAAAACCATCATTTCAAAATGAATAGATGGACCAAAGGTGCAGGTTTACCAGTACAAGAGCTATAACCATCTCCTTTGAACTGCACACCATCAACTAGAGGGCATTCACACACCCTACCACGAAATGTGTCCTGCTCATACAAATTAAGAGTTCATAAGAAAAAAAGGCAGAAAACAGGTAAAGTCAAAGAAAAAAAAAATTGACAGGGGAACTGTTGTAAAAATTCCACAAGTCAATGCAAGAACCTTGCAGGCAGTGATATTAGCATCCTTGTCTTTCCAGCAGCCACCATTATTATCCAGGCACTCATTTGTCTCCACATCTGATATATAAGAAAGAACCATTATATGCTGTGACTAACATCTAGTTGATATTTAGCTTTAAGAATCATGTGCACTCACCATCGCTCAAACAAACTGCAGGCTCAGTAGTCTCCTCAAAACCAGCGCAAATAGCCTTTAAAACAGCACCCTTCTCCAATTTACCTGAAAGAACAAGCATTAAGAAAGAAAAAATAAAGGTTCTCAGTTGAAGATGGAAGTAGGTGTGTGCACTAACCTCGATATTGTCGATTGTTGACAACAAGAGTAGGCAATATGGTGACATCTCCTCTTGTTCCTTTACCAATCTGCATAGAAATTCTACTTTTCTAAGTGTTTGCACCCAGTTAAGTTGTTTTAAACTTTTAAAGAGATATAAAGAAACTTGCTTGGGCATCCTGCTCTTCTTTCAAAATGGGGTTGTCCTCATCAGCATTAGGGTCTCCCATACACTTTTCAATCTTCCTTGAATCAAGACCTGCAGATAGGAAATATTGACATTAATCTGTGCACTTAGGATAATTGGAGGATATTGAGGGGAAGCATTTATTACCTAAGGACTTGATAACAGAATCAGCACATTCCTTGTTATATTTTTTCTCCTTCATGGGACACCGAATCTGAAAATCAGTCACATAATCCCACCACACCCATGGCTTATTTGTCTCATTGGCCACTTTAAAAACACATAACTGCCTCAAGTTCTCAACAACGACGTCCTTCCCTTCATATCCACTACTGAAATCTTGTTCAGGATCAGGAGCACAATATCTTCCATGGTTGATACACTGAGACTTGCACTGCTTGCTTACAGTGAATGCCTGAGGGCAATACCAAGTAATATAATGTGGTGTGAATTGAGTATATCCGCCTTTCTCAAGAATTTGTGCTGCACCCTTGAAATCTTTGACATATCTCATCAACATGTCACATTTAAACCCACATTCATCATTGCTACTTGTCCAGAGCTCATACTCCACACGATCATCTGGGTGGGGCACAGCTTCTCTCCAATCAAGATTTACATTAACCATTTCCCCTGCACTGATGGCTTTCTTCAACTTCTCTGCAAAGCTTTTCTCAATGAGGGCAGATGGTATTGTTATGTTCTCAATGTATTTTGCAGAAGAACCATCCGCTTCAGGCGAGTCCATGGTTATCAATCTTTCATCCACATCATCTGCAACTAGAACTGCAGCAGCACCCGCATTTTGTGCATTCCAGACCTTCAGAGCGAAAAAACAATCTGCCAACAAGAAAAATGGTAACTCCCAGTAGCTTTTGATAAATTTACAAACCACCTCTTTCTAATCTAAATGAATGCATCCGCTTTCTTTTTCAATCTCTAATTACTTCTCAAAGTATCAGTGAACTATTGACTCCTTTTTGGATCCAAATTACACCTCCAAATTTTGAAATTAAATTAAAAAAAGAGAAACAAAGTTTGACATGAAAAGTGTTGAAGGGATTCAAAATCAACTATGAGGGTGCCTATGTTAAGGCAGTCCAAATAAAAACTGCATCCAAATTTATCAGCTACTGTTAGGAAAATACTATAAGAAAAGCAATTGGACTTCAAGAATCAAGTATCATTACCTTAATTAGCAAAAACTTGTGATACAATCCAAAATATGACAATAAAATTTTTCCCCAAAATTAACAAAAACAAAGCCAAGGACCAAATTCACAACTACAACTATGCCTCATAATCAAACAAGCCTATTCTACTCTATTCACAACCATTTCAATCTAATACACCATTAATCATATAAAATTGATAAATTTTTCTACAAAGAGCTAGGGAAGCTGAACCATAAGCGAGAGCTTACTGCATACCTCCGCGATCGACGAGAACAAAAGTGGGCATAGCACCAGACTTGGACTTAAAAGAAGTCCCAAAATCCTCAAAATTTCGACAACCCTTTCGATTTTCCTTGGGATAAACCACAGCCCCAGGAAGGCTACCTCCATATTGTGGAATCCCAAAGTTTCCAATGGCACTATCATAAGTGCCTTTAATATCATCAGGCGAAACGACCCTTAAGCTGTTCTTTTCCACCACAAAACGACCCACCACTGATTGAAATAGGTTTAGCCAAAGAAACCCTAGAAAGATTGTAGTTTTAGAAACCCCCATTTTATTTTCTTGGGAATCCAAGAAATGAAAGGAGGGTATAAAGGAAAATCTTGAACCGTACTGTTAATGGAGGAACCTTCTGGCTTTCTTTCTTGCTTTGTTTTTGTGACTCTGTTGTGATGGTAAATCTGAGTGAATGCCAAGTTACGCTTAATTTTCAGTTATTTTGGGAATATTTTAGGTTTAAGATAAGGTTTTTAGCTAATTTTAGTTTAAAAAATAGATTTCATTCATTATGGAATTTGATTACTCAGAATTAGAAATTTGATGCAAATAGGAAAATGGTTGTTGACCATCTTAAAGCTCACGTGATAAATGGTACTTTATAGAGCCCATGTTATGACGAAGCTCAACCAACCAACTTATTCCACGTAAACAAACTGTCAGTTTTCTATTAAATAAATAAAACTAATCTATATAATAATGGATCGTTGTTGCGAGAGATAAAAATAAATAGTCATAGGATAAATAAATAATAAAGAGATAAAATTTTGATATTTTATTTAGTTGTCAAGTTTGGAATAACTTATTCCACCATTTATATCATAGTGATGGGATAAGTTATCCCAGGATAGCTAATCCTAGGATTATAAATAGATGGTAAACGAATAAAAATATTATATTTGGATAGATTGTCTACTTTTTATACACCTCAATTTTACGATTTAAAATTAATATATATTTTTGGTATAAAAGTGACTCACATATTTTTACTTCCTCACAAATAGTTTAGATTTATTCTTTGTCACTTCTATGGTTGAGTTAAATTCACCTCTCACATTTACACTTTTTCAAAGGCAAATGTTTGTTTCATTCTTCAGTCTTTTCTTGATAGGAAAACAGTATGATGAATATTTTGATTCCTCTGTTTGAAAAGAATTATCTGGTTTAACTTGATATGGAGTTTAGGTAAATAAATAATATTTTTTTTATTTATTTTACTTGATTTTTATTGACTTGGTACAAATAAATAATAAATGATAGGGGTAATTTTACCAAATCACCCTTTGAATATAATTCATACATGGTCAAACACATATGCAGACCCTTAAACTTGTCCCTAAATTTTATTTTGACACTCCAACTCAACCTTGTTTCATTTTAACCCTTCAATTTCAGTTTTCATGTTTCATTTTGACACTTTCGTCCAAAGAATCAACAACATGGGGAGAGTGTGACCCACATGTCATGACATGACACAAAAACTAATTAAAAATAAATAAACAACCCCTCTAACTTGCCCTTATTTTTTATTTTGACATTATATCTTACCTTTATTTCATTTTACCCTTCAATTCTAATTTTTGTGTACCATTTAAATACAAATACTAATTTTGTAATTTCTTTATTTTTATTTATACTCTTTATTTTCACTTTTTCATTTTATAATCAACGTTTGTCTATTATTTTTAAAAATATCTTTTAAAAAAATTAACTGATAAAATTTTCTAAAAAAAATATTTTTTCGAGTTTCTCTATATCTTTTCTTGAAAAATAACCAAGAAAATTGTGTCGATTTTCTTTCTTAAACAATTAATTGAATTAAATAGTACCACATATTTTTTTTCATATTCAAGCTATTTGGATTTAACTCAAATACTAGTTTTCTAATTTTTCGTTCAACTCAATACAGGTAAAAAGAACTCACCTTCAATAAAGTAAAAAAAAACTCTTGTTCATTGTTAATAACGCTATTAAAGAAACGTTAAATTTGATAGGTTTCGTTGGGTTGTTATTGATTTTTTTAAGAAAGAAAATCGGCACACTTTTGACTTGTTATTTTTCACGCAAAAATACAGAGAAATTCTCAAAAAGAAATTATTTTTTTTAAAAAAATCAAAGTTCATCCGTCAATTTTTTTTTTATGAAAACGAACATACGAATGTCAATTTTTAAAATGCAAAATTGCAATTGAAAAACATATATAAAAACTTTTAAAAATTACAAAATTCATATTTTCTTAATTCGAGTTGAATGACTAATATGGAATAACCAAGATAGAGTGCTAATATAAAAATTAAGGGCAAGTTAGGAAGATTATATATGTGTTTGGCCCCAATTAAATAAATGTTGTGTGAATTTTTAATTGCTAAATAAAATTTTAAATCTTTCAATCAACAAAATATTTTCTTCTACTTCAAAAGATCCTATCTCATGAGTGAAGAGTGATTGTATTGAGGGTGATAAAAATTCAAAGAAGAAATAAAATTGAATTTTAAATAAATAAATAAATATTTTTTTGGCTTTCACTCTCTTAGAGAAAGTGTGATGCACACTCTCTTGCCAAATCATTAATTGTGTTTAAATGATACACTTTTAATGTTAAAGTGTCTATTTGAAACAAGTCATAGTTAAGGTGCCAAAATAAAAAATTGTGTCAAGTGTAAGGGTCCCTTTATGTGTTTGACCTACATACAATGTATAGAAAAATGTAATTGGAAAATAATTATAACTAATGACAAGGGTAAATTAGGAACTAAAGGTAAAATTATCTCTTGATTTTATAAATCGGACAAGTATTGTTGGACATCCTAAAATAGTATAAGGGTCAAGTAAAGATGAACGGAGGGAGTACTCTTCGTCTATCTTTACTTGTTCCTTATTGACTTGGCACATAAATTAAGTCCTACCTCTGCCGCATATTATAAGAGCATCTTTCTATAAATATTTGTCCCATATTATATGGACACTTACTAAATTAGGATAAAATTAATTATTTTTTTCCCATTTTATCCTCATTATTAATTAGTGCATTAATAATTTTTTTTCTAATTTAATTTAATGTACATTAATATAAATGAAGGGTAAAATGATAAAGTATATTAATGTATTAATGGTTTCTTAATAATCGTGTAAGATGAAAAATGCCTTTATAATATGGGACAGAGGAAGTAATAAATGATATAAGTAATTTTACCAAATTATTTTTTGAATATAATATATACAATTTCTTAAAAAATGTAATAGAAAAATTACTATGATTAATGATAAGGGTAAATTAGGAACTGTAAAATTATCTCTTGATTTTATAAACTGGACAAGTATTGTTGGACATCCCAAAATAGTATAGTGTACAAGTAAAGATAGACAGAGGGAGTAAGAATTTTCAATCATCCTAAACTAAAATTATATTAAATGTACCAAGATATCCTTTAATCTAGTGATTTTAAATATGCCACGTGGAAAATTAAAATTAAAATTTTGGCAGAAAAAAATTTGATCATTCTTTTGAAAACCAAAGAAAAATTGGATCATCTTTTTGAAACAGACAGAGAAAAGATATTTTTTAAAACGGAGGTAGTACCATAATGAGTCTCATACTTGCAATTTGAACCTGTGATTTGGAATAATTTTGTAACTTATTTTTTACTACACTAGGATCTTTCTTCATATAACAGGATTCAGCGTTGATATATTCAACAATTTTCCTACTTAAAGAGGAATTTTGTTTGACTATTATGGCTTCATTGTACCTCTTCAAGATTATAATATGGCTCTTTGAAAACAATTTTTCCACCTCGATAAGGTAGAGTTAAGGTCTATGTACACTCTATCTAACAATTGAAATCTCAGTTGTCGAGGATGTAACGTAGGATTTTGCTACTTTCAAAAGCCATAGCAGTCCTCTCCACATGCTTCAGTAGGATCCCATATATTTTGCTCCTCACTCTATGGCATGCTTCAATTTCTGATTCATCCAAATTTGAACCTTCTTTGTTTCCATTTACCTCTTTGTTGATGATCAAATCTAACCAGTCATTTACTCTCTTGATTTTATACATCATTGCTGCTACTTGATTATCTGAAACCATCAAAGACATTTTCCTTTCGAGTTCATTTATATATTTCTCTATGTGCCCCAAAAACATTTTCCTACACTCATCCTGCAACGAAGAAGCTAGGTGAGTAGCTGTATCAATAGTGCTGCCCCTGGTCCATTCAGGTTGCGTGTCATTGTCAGATGTCGATACAAGAGAAATGTCATCAGTCGTCCTACTATGATCAGTTTTAATGATGCTTGCACCTTTTTGTTTGGTACTGTGACTCCAAGTACTTGACTTCTTCAATGTATTGCTGATGCTCCTACTGTTCGGAATAGGATTGAGGGCAGGGGAACATGGTGAAAGATCTAAAGCCACAGCTGATTTTATCCATGTAGTTGCATTTTTCTTTCTTTGCACTGTGATTGCCAATGCTTCATCATCTGCGCTCGTGTTACTTGAATCAGTTTCTTCTGTTCTAGTTGGACTTATGTTTGTTAGCGACTTCATTATTAGGCTTGTTTGACCAATATCATCTTGAAGATCCAAAAACATATCAACACGAAACTGTAGATCATCTTCTTTGGGCAAACAAAACTCCGAGAATTTGCTGAAGAAAACAAGATGTGTCAGTCAGTTTCTATAGTATAGGATTCATAATGCAACAGAACTGTATAACATAGAAGAAAAGAGCGAGTAACAAAAGAAATGCACATAAAATGGTGATTTCCATCATATGCTTAGAACTTTTCATATTCAGTTAACAGCTGCCAAGATAGACGTTATATCATTGTAAATGATTTTTAAACAAGGCAATGCAACAATTTGAATTCGAGGACCCTTGATTGCTTCCCAAAATTTTGTAATAGCATACATGAAAGTTTTAACTTCAGTTGAATTCATTTATATTGGCACATTCTAAGCTACATGCTAGACAAACCATGTTGTATGGTCATTAGGACCAATAAGGAGATTCAACGTAAAGAGGAAACTTGTCTAAATTGTAAGACTCATTTAGCAGAAAAAATGATTGAGTACTAAAAGTAATCACCTTAAGGAATTGAGCAACCTCTCAGCTGCACAAGCTTCTTGCAAAGCCTCAGCAGCTGCAAACAAAGCAATGTCTCTTTTCTTTACAACCTCCTGAAGTGCAAGAGAAAACCGAGGACATAGTTATTAGTATGAATTTGCATCATGTCATTCAAGTTATGCCAATTAACTACACTCAAACTCAGTACCTTGCCAAGGTCCACCAAACTCAAGGGAACTGAATCCCATGAAATCCCAGTTTCTGCCCCTTGTCTGTCAAATACTAAGCCTCTAATTGGACGGATGGTTTGTTCACAGTTGATCTTTGACACAGAATTCTTGCTCTTAGTTGAACTCTTGACTATTTTCTTTGCAGAATCAACAACCCTTCTTCTTGATATTGAACTTGAATTGTCATCTGAGCTGTCGTGTTTTGCAGAACGAACAGGTGAAACCTATCAACATAAAAAATCAAGATTGAACATTCGGTCAAGTTCATTAATCCTCCCCCGTCTAAATGGAAGCAGAGGGAAGATAGGGGTGGGGGTAACATCCTCGATGGTGATCTAGCTCTATGTAAGCTAAAATAACGCTTTCCATATTGATCAGTAAATATTGATTGAACAGTTACTGTGGTTCCAGTGCGACTGACATGGATTGCAAGCTGATGTAAAAAATTAAGGCTTGTGACATTTGGAGATGATCTTCTTAATCTAAGAGAGGAATATATTTCATGCTATCAGTTCTAAACCAAAAGTTTTGAGTCCAATAAAATCATTTGTGCAAACTAATTAAGCTGACGGACACAAAAGAATCTGGACAAAATCGAGTCCCCTCTAATATCTGAAGGAGGTTTGGGATGCAGATGCCCATTTATTTTCTTGCTAATTGCAGATGGTCTTATCATGCTTTGTACACCTCTTAAAGAATTGGGAAATGTTGTCATTCTAACGAAATGAGAATGAATTTGGCAAAGACAATGGATAATCAGTTGTGCTAGCATACAGCTTTATTCCAAATATCCTGTTCCTTTAATTCACATCAGTCCTTTTTCCTTGAGGTGCCCAGAGGGAGGTCTCTGGTAACTGATTCACTATCTAATTTTTCATGCTTCACTTAATCTTTTCTGTTTCACCATTCTTTTAATCTTTGGGCATGGAGGATGACGTTATATTTGCAATGAAGTGAATACATTACTATATTTTCATGTATGGCTATCAATGTGACTGTCTTATGGTGGGTATGTAGAGCCTAGTATTCGTCCAGATGGTAGTTGTTATGGAGAAAATCCAAATAGGCTTCAAAGAAATACACATTCAGGTTAATTTGCCTTTGATTCATTGTCTATAATTCTGAACTACAGTTGATTGCTTAGTACTATTGAAGCCCTATATGTGAATATTGTACTTCCAACTTAATTCTTCTGGATGTCTTTCTTGTTTGAACTGAACTCAGGTGATTTTGAAGCCTGATCCATGAAATTCGCAGGACCTGTTCATCCGTAGCTTGTCAGCGTTAGGTTTGCAGCCAATATCTACTATCTTATTTTCTTTTTCTTTTTTCATACATGTTGTCTTTCAGAATAATTTATGTTGTAACTGCAGCAATAACTTCTTCCATTTGGTATTTCTGGTAAGTAATAAGACTGCACAGCCTACCAATAACAAAAACTTGCAAACTGTTCTCATGAGGTAGTGGTAAGGTGCGTACGCTCTACTCTCCCCAGACTCTACTATTGTTGGATATCACCGGATATGTTGTTGTTACTATTGTAACATTTGGTCAAGTTAAATTGTGTATCTAGTCCTTAAGGACAACTTAAAGGGACCATCTATGTATTTTGCCAAATAAACATCTCCTTATAGATTTATTGAACTTGTATCACAAGCACATCAAAACAGATGAAACATTGAGGAAGCTAGAAAGTTAAGAGGGAACTCACAGTTGCACTACGACAACGTGGTGGTCTGATATTGTGTTTGACAAGTGAAGAATCAAAAATCTCCTCAACTCCCAAACTCTTCAACTCATTCCAACTTTTCCTCTTAGAAGTCCATGTAGATGATGAGACTGAAGATGCGGTGCTATCTGTATCGCTATCATTATCAACAGACATTCTCCTACTCCTACCAACTAGCCTCAAACTATCATAATCACATGATCTTTTAACTCCTGGACGAGTTTTCGAAGCACTCAAGGACCTAAACTTCCCTTTAGTATTACTTCCCTGGAGAACATTCGTATTACTACTTTTTTTCCTCAATTCCTCTACATCAGATGACTCTAAAGACAACCTTCTTAAACAGGATGATATATCCATAATATTTTCTTCAGAAATGACACCCTTTTCAACGATAAAATCAGAATTCAATCCATCAAAAATCTTTTCCAAGTTTGGAACCGGGCCAATTTCTTCAGGGGTTCCATCACACGGACGCCTACCAGGAAGAGGCGTAAAATCTTTGAGCAATGGAAATGGCTCTGCATCCTCCAATTTTTGTACATAAACAAACTGTCCTAGTTTTAATTTGTTACCTAAAATCAATTCATTTTGGTCTTGGTGCAATGTGACATAGATAGCGTGTGATAAATCTGAAATCTTGAGGTAAAATCCTTTGTTAGGCAAGAGATTACCTTCTTCAAGGACAGGAATTATGCTTCTGATTTGTAACAATGTTGGCTTTCGATCTTCTACTATGACATTTTCAACCATTTTCATTTCTTCAAGTAACTTTACAACAACCCCAGATTTCAAACTTGCCATGATTTTCGTGGACCATACAAACTCTTCAGGTGGAATTACAAAAGAATTAAAAGACGAAAAATTAAGAGGTGGTTTTTCTCAAGATCATGTAGATGAAAGAGAGGAAAATGGATTCCTCAAGAAAGTGAAATTTTCAAGTCAAATTCAAGTTTCTTGTTTGTCAAAAATATATCCCGAAATTGTGAGTCTTTCGTCCCAGGTGAATTCCGAGGTTATAGGAACATTTTTGTTTTCCTTATATGGAAATGAAATTACAAAAAGACATTACACAAAACGCTAGAAGGAGGGCTTGAACCTCCGACCTTGTGGTTAACAGCCACACGCTCTAACCAACTGAGCTATTCCAG
>JBCEWC010000343.1:0-61319 GCA_038996855.1 Solanum aculeatissimum | reverse complement strand
TGTAATTGACCATCTGTGACAAAAAGCTCAGATAGAGTGCATTCTGGTGTAATTTGTTTTTGATAGGGGGACTACTTCAAAGTAGTATACTTGTGGATATATATATAAAAGGAAATTACCATTCAAAAAAAAAAAACCAATAAATTTTTCTTCTCATTCATTCGTTTATTTTGCCTTTTTGTTTTCCTTCTTTCCCCTATTGACAGGAACTCATTAATGGGTGATATACATATGAACAATAAGTTTTGTCCATTGATTCGCCATCTTGTATCTTCTTCCATCATTTATCCATTGTGAGTTAAAAGGCTGTGAACAAGTGCAAATCGTGAATTTGAACTTGATGGTTGCTCATTCTTTTTGTGCATGAACTGTTAAGGTGAGTGCTTAGTTTAACTATGTGTTGCATTAGTTATAGTACTAGTTTTCCTCCATGAACTAATATTTTGGTGGGGGTTTTCAGGCAAAGTGCATATGCTGAGGAGTGTATGTGGTAGTTCCCATAATTTGGTCAACAGTTGGTCAAGTAAGGTCTAGAGTTTGAAGATGTTGAGGAAAAGCCAGAAGTTCCTTGTCAAAAGGTGTGAGGACTCAGTTTAACCCTTCTACATCAAACCTTCTTCTTGTCGAAAGGTAATGATTGTGCTCTAACTTTAACAATACACTTATGCAGTGGCCATTTTCATATTTGTATCAAGTTAAATGTGGAAGATTCTGTTGAATTCTTCTCACAAGTCCACATAGAAAAGGCAAAGGGTTGTTATTCCCAAAGATAGCCACTGATCCATGGCTGCAAAACTTACTAGTAGTTCATTTTTGGGGAAACCTCTGTTTTGATCTGATTGTTTTATCAGGGTGGATCTCTGTTAAAACTTTATATAAATATCTCTCCTGTTATTGTAGGGAGTTGGGTAAAAGATGAAACAATTGACATGAGACATTGGAGGAAGCTGGAGTATAAGGTGAAGTTGAGGTTTGTTCCCCCTTGCGAAGGTGAAAGGCAAGCAACAAGGTGATAAGTTGCACACCTTAATAACACAAGAGGGGGTGAATTGGGTTATGCCTAATTTTCGCCTAAGTTATGGACCTGGTTACTTTATATGTTTCTTACGAATGCGTTGGAATTATACAGTGCAGTAAAGTAAGAACACAATATTTTGACGTGGAAAACACCTGGCTCACAAGGGTGAAAAAACAAGGCCTACACCTCTGCAGGATTTGTCCCAAATTCACTAAAACAAGTGAGCCTCAACAAAATTTAACTAGAACCAACTCTAATCCTTCTTACAACAACCTACACAGATTGTTGTGTCCTCTTCAAGTTACCCTTAACTTGAAGTTAGATTTCTCTAATGTGTATACCTTAAAAACTGCTTCTAAAAAAGCTGAAAATAGGTACAACTCATTCACACTCCTAATACAAGAGTTGTAGACTTGAAGACAGTAAAACACCAAAGTATGAAACAAGTTCTTCAATCTGGTTCTTTGTATTAGATGGCACTTGAACGGTAAGTCAGAATTATTCTCAAATATGCTCTTGTGTATTTGCTTGAGTTCTGCCTTTTCTCTCGGTATGTGTGTAACCTTCTTTAATGAGAGACCTATATAACATACTGTGATTGTAAACAGGTTAGTCACAAACACTAAACTGATAAGGCTTGAATATGTGATAGTGTTTGAGATGATGGCAACTTCTTTTTATAGTTCTCAACTTAGTCTATATCCAGATTCCTCAAGTAAGGAAACATTCTCCTCTATCTGGTAATCTCCATTCCCCCAAGTAGAGCTTCAATCCAAGACTCAAGAGAGTAGTTGTGGAACTTGTTAAAACCATTTAAAAATAATTTTCATTTTGGAAAAAAAAAACAGAAGTTCCTTGCACATTGCGCATCAGTTTAACACTTCCGCATCAAACATTTTCTTGTCAAAAGGTAATGGTCATTCTCAAACTTTTGCAATACACTTCAGCGGGAGCCATTTTCATCCTTGTACCAAGTAAAATGTGAGTTCAATTTCTATACATTTACTGCAAGCCAGAATTCTGCTTTTTTGAGTACTGAGTTTCAAATTTTGACTTTGTTGTATGATTTTCATTTGATGCTCTCTAAGAATGTTACTTTTGGGCTTCTTTACAGATTGATCTTTAAAGATAGGTGTAGTGTGATACACAGTTTTGTGTGGGCTCAAAACTTCATTGATCTGTCGTTATTTTGTTCCAGTATATAATTTGAATACAGGAATAACACTTGTATTAGCAGAAATCTCTGTTTTAAATATAAGTATATCTCTTGTTATAGCAGGGAGGTTGAGAAAAAAGATGAAAACAATCAAAGATGCAGCACAACATGAGACGGTGGAGTACGAGATGCAACTGAGGTTCGACCTTGCTCGTGATCACTTTCAGTTCTTTGATGCTTCATTTGAAGGAAAATTTGAAGCATAAGTAACCTAATCTTTGTTAACTTATAAGTACTACAGATAAAATATGTTGTCATTCTCAAAAACATCAGGTAAATCGCAGAATACTAGCTGTGATAGAGTTAATGGCTATATATGACCTTCCATCTCTTATTAAGCCAAGGCTGAATGCACCAATTGTCTGTTGTCTGGCTTGTTGACTTCGATCTTTATAAAAGTAATAAGTAGCATCTATGTTTCGATTACTTATAAGTAGTTTCAACAAGTTTCACTTTTTTGGTTTTTCACCACTTTTGCTGTGCAAACTGGGACCATGATTACTTTGAGAACGACGCCAGTAACATTGCCTATGAAGGGCACATATTTCATCTGTTTGAAACCGAACAACTAGTGCCTTGGCCTGAGAAAGAGATTCATAAAAGAACTTGGGTATGCAATAATACGTTCACTTCAAATCTTTATATACTGGTCTTATAAGTAAAGGTCACACGACACTTCTCTTAGATCAGAATTCTGCGATTCATTTGGAAATAAAATAACATCTTCACCTTTGCTGATGAATAGCCTGTCCAAAATCTCATTGCAGATGAATGTGCGAGATGCAAGAAAACTTCACCGGAAAGGGTGGATGAAAGAAGCCAGGGAACTATCAGTAAGTCACCTCACATCACAAAGCAAACGGACCAAAGGGGAAATATTTCCAGGAATCGGATGTTGCTGTAGTGGTAGAGCAACTATTCTTCCTTTGGATGTAGAGGTCAAACACTCTCTGACATCACTATTGGATAGGAACTAATTAGTGAAACTGGTCAAATACAATCCAGTGTGGAGGGAACAACCAAAAAATATAATAGAAGTTCTGGAGGTATATTTTTTGTTATTTCAGAGTTGGAGAATTAGAATGGGATGGCAATCCCCACAACCACCAGGGTTTTCACTGCAAGTATTTGACCAAGCTCCAGATTGTATTACCAATGCACTCTGGGCTGACAAAGCAGGCACTGTTTACCTGTGTAAAAAGCACATTAGTAATAGTCAGCGTCTAAGTTGCTCGGACTCTTCACTTTTGGTGCCGCACCCGTGTCGACACGACATGATTGTGGGTGTGCGTGTGGGATCCGTGTCCGATTTGGTCAACCGATTTCTGGTACTTTGACCAAAATCGACAGGAAAAGTATGGACAATTTTAATGATTTCTGTAATCAATCTAAAAGCTAAGGTGAAATTGAAGAAAATGGAATATTTTTTATATAGAAATTTCCATGTTACTCCTTTTTCTTTAATCTCCTTCCAGTATTTTCCTCAAGTTCTCCACGTAATATCTCATAATTTTAGTTTTATCATTCTATTTTTAAATATTTTAATTATTATTAGGCAGATTCCCGCACCCGTATCCATACATGGATCCATATCTCCGAATCTTAAAAATTAGATCATGAAGGATCCGACCTCTAGATCTGCACCCGTATCG
This sequence comes from Solanum aculeatissimum, assembly GCA_038996855.1. Lineage (NCBI taxonomy): Eukaryota > Viridiplantae > Streptophyta > Magnoliopsida > Solanales > Solanaceae > Solanum > Solanum aculeatissimum. The sequence goes on along the minus strand of JBCEWC010000343.1, from coordinate 57,433 downwards.
GACACCCGTACCCGAGTCCGAGCAATTTAGGTCAGCGTAGTTTCCCTCCTCCTGGGGTTGTAAATTACCCTCCTCATGCTAGGCTGCTGCTATTGCTCCCACTGCTTTATCTAATGCTACTATGCAATCAACAAGGGTTCAATATATCATCTTTTCTAAGAAAAGAAGAGTTGTCAAAAGAGACGAACATGAGTGAAGTCCAGCTGTGCTACCCTTTTTCCCCTTGCAGCTTCATCCCTGAGCTTGTACTTTTAGTTGTACAGTGTGTATAAATTAATCTATCACAGAAATTTCCTACTACTTATCTCTGTACAGCATTTATACCAGTTGACTGATTCAACTTGAGTAGACCCCATTTTCGTAGAAACTTGTATTAAATTTCATCAATTTGATCTCTTATAACAACTACAATCTATCTGCATTAAACTCGTCCAGGTACACGTGGCATGGAAGGAGACAAAACAAGGGAGATTACAAAAGAAGGCTCGGAAAACAGGCCATCCAGAGCACAGCTTCAAGGGAAAAGAACCATCGAGAAACCATCTGCATGGAATGAATTGAAGATGGCACAGAGGGATTAGAAAGGCAACGACATGGACAATGAGATAAAGGAAAACAAGGTGTTTGCAGATTCAGGTGCGCTGACGAGCCTTGTACGAATTTGAGCTGGCATTATTAACAGTACCACCATGTGATGTTTTATCAGTAGTATTGGCATGGAAGGGTATAATCGGAACTTTTTTATTGGTCAAGGTCTCACCATTGTAACCTGTAAATAATTTACTTAAGATATTTGTAAAGGGATTCCAAATTCTATCAATACAACAACAATACATTATTTTCTTAAATGCCTAGTCTATTTTAAGTTCTTGCCTAGCGCATTCACACGAGGATACTCTCGGGGCGATACGCTTGCATAAACACTGTAACATTCACATCTATACTCCTTACTCTTTACTGCACTTTGTTTTAGTTCTAGTCACTTCATCAATAGTAAATGGATCCAAAAAGAGTTGGATTAAGATGCATGTTCTTGACCGTTTCAAACAAACATGCTCATAATTAATAAGCTTCACAGAAAGTTCTTTCTCTATTAGTTTATAGATAAACAATATTCAATGAAAATGCTTTAGCAATAATTTTGTTTTTAAGTCAATGGCAGTATGTCATCTCTCTTGTTGGGTGTCTATTTTCATTACATAAATTAATGAATGGTTCAGATTTACTTTCAAATCCCAATCATTTGTAACCATGGTCAACAAGAACATCTTTTCTCTCTTGTGATCTACATAGGCCAGACAAGAATTCCTCCCCTTTTACCTTCCAAATCTGCCAAGAATTGATGGCATCATCTTTTTCTCCTTCTGAGAGTAGTTCACAGTATTCATGTCCTCAACAAAAGTACAAGTATGGTGTCTTTCTGAGTTTTAGAGGCATAGATACTCGCAACAATTTTACAAGTCACTTGTATCAGCGCTTGGAGAACAGGGGAATAGTCACCTTTCTAGATGATAAAAAGCTAGAGAATGGAGATTCCCTCACGGTAGAACTATTGAAAGCTATAGAAGAGTCTCAAGTTGCCATAATCATTTTCTCAAATAATTATGCTACGTCGAGGTGGTGCTTGAATGAACTAGTGAAGATCATGGAATGCAAGGAAGAAAATGGTCAATTAGTCATACCAGTCTTCTATGATGTTGATCCATCACATGTTCGAAACCAAATTGAGAGCTTTGCAGAAGCATTTGCCAAACACGAATTGAAGTATAAGGATGATGTTGAAGGAATGCACAGAGTGCAAAGATGGAGGACTGCACTAACTGCTGCCGCAGATCTAAAAGGATATGATATCCGTGATAGGTGAGTTTGTTTTCCGATATGCATAGTTCTTTTCATCATAAATCATGGATGTGAAATTCTACTTATTCTTGACTATCTTATCTATATAGATCAAATAATGTTATTATTTTTTGTAGGATTGAATCAGAATGTATTGGGGAACTTGTTAATGAAATTTCGCCCAAATTATGGGAGACTTCTTTATTTTATTTGACAAATCTTGTGGGAATAGATGCTCATTTAAAGAAAGTACACTCCCTTCTAGAGATGAAAGTCAATGATGTTCGGATTGTGTGGATCTGGGGAATGGTGGGTGTTGGTAAAACGACAATAGCAAGAGCTATTTTTGATACACTCAAGTCTAAATTTGGTGGTGCATGTTTCCTTCCAGATAACAAAGAAAACAAGTATGAAATACATTCTCTGCAAAGTATCCTTCTCTCTAAACTGGTTGGGGAAAAAGAAAATTTTGTGCATGAAAAGGAAGATGGGAGGCACCTGATGGCTTGTAGACTTCGTTTGAAGAAGGTTTTAGTTGTGCTTGATAACATAGATCACGAAGACCAACTGGAGTACCTAGCAGGGGATCTTGGTTGGTTTGGCAATGGCAGCAGAATTATTGCAACGACTAGAGACAAGCATTTCATAGGGAAAAATGATGCGGTTTATCCTGTGGCTACACTTCTTGAACATGAAGCTGTTCAGTTATTCAACCAATATGCTTTCAAAAAAGAAGTTCCAGATGAGCGTTTTGAGGAGATTACGTTGGAGGTAGTAAGTCATGCTGGAGGCCTTCCGTTAGCCCTGAAAGTGTGGGGTTCTTCCTTACATAAGAAGGATATCAATGTGTGGAGAAGTGCTGTAGACCGAATAAAGAGAAACACTAATTCAAAAATTGTTGAAAAACTCAAAGTAAGCTATGATGGGTTGGAGCGTCAAGATCAAGAGATATTTCTAGATATTGCATGCTTCTTAAGAGGGAGAAAACAAGCCGAGATCAAGCAAATCCTTGAGAGTTGTGATTTTGGAGCTGATGCTGGATTGAGGGTACTAATTGACAAATCTCTTGTGTTCATCTCTGAATATGATACGATTCAAATGCATGACTTAATACAAGAGATGGGCAAATACATAGTGACAATGCAAGAGGCTTGGGGAGAACTCAGTAGACTATGTCTCGCTCAAGATTTCGAAAAATTCTCAAATGCAAAAATACAAGTAAGTGGGGCCAAAACTTGCCTTACAATTTCGTTCCATCACAACATGAAAAACTTTTTGACTCAACTCTAAAGAACTTCTCAAAAAAATGTATTATTACAAAATAGAATTACAGAATTAGTTGCTCGAAAGTATCTCTTAAGCAACATATTTCTTAAGAAAGACTTAACTAATATTGTACCTTGATTTTTCTAGTGGCACAAGCTCTTCAAGTGCAATAGTAATTAAACAAAACATGACAAATTTGGTATTGCGAGGAGTGAGAAAGTAGTCATACTAAATGCAGATTTTATGCCGGTATTTGAAGTTATACTTTGTAGACTAATGATCTTTTTACCAGGGGACCAAGGCAATCGAAGCAATCTGGATACGAGAAATTCAAGATCTAAGCTTTAGAAAAAAGGTCATGAAAGATATGGAAAAGCTTAGGATATTATACATCAATGGTTTTCAGACACATGATTGCTCGAACGATCAGTACCTTCCCAGTAACTTGCGTTGGTTTGACTGTTGTAATTATCCTTGGGAATCATTGCCAGCAAAATTTGATCCTGACAGGCTTGTTCATCTTGATCTCCGGCAGAGTTCGTTGCTTCATTTATGGACTGAAACAAAGGTACAATAGCTGAATTCAATTTTCTTTTTCAGATAGACATCTTAACTAGATCACAGATAAACCTTTTGTTGATGAGTTAATGGTCAAAAACACACCTAAAGTATCCCAATTAGACTTCTTTATAGAATCAAACACTTGTATCTTTAGCCGGGGGTGGATCCAAAGGCTTAGTATGAGTTCACATGAACACAGTAGCTTTTGGAAAAAAAAAGAGAAAAGAAACAAAACAATTTCTAGAACCACAGATAGACAACTATGACAGTTCTTTTACCTGGCATTTCTTGTTTTCCTATCTCATTCTTCTTTTGTTCTGAATAGAGAAAATTTCCTTTTCTACGGAGGCTAGATCTCAGCGGCTGTGCAAACCTGATGCGAACACCAGATTTCACAGATATGCCAGATTTGGAGTATTTGGATCTGGAAAAGTGTAGTAATCTTAAAGAGGTTCACCATTCCCTGGGATGTTCCAAAAAACTCATTAAGTTAAATTTGAGAGGTTGTAAAAGCCTTGAGAGGTTTAAATATGTTAGCTGGGCATCTCTTGAATATCTATATCTACAAGGTTGCTCTAGTTTAGAGAAATTTCCAAGGATCCAGGGAAAAATGAAGCTGGAAATAAAGATTCACGTGCAACGCTCTGGGATAAGGAAACTACCATCAGCTATTATTCAGCACCAATCTAGTCTTACAGAGCTAGATTTGAATGGCATGAAAAACCTTGCAACACTTCCGTGTACCATTGGCAAGTTGAAACATTTGGTGAAGCTAAAAGTGTCCTACTGCTCGAAACTCAAAAGCTTGCCAGAAGAGATAGGTGATTTAGAAAACTTGGAGATACTTAAGGCCAAGTATACCCTAATCTCACGACCTCCGTTTTCCATCATCCGCTTGAACAGGCTTAAATTATTAACTTTTGCAAAACAAAAATCAGAAGTAGGCCTCGAAAATGAAGTGTACTTTGTCTTCCCTTCGGTGGATCAGGGATTATGCTCATTGGAAACTTTAAATCTCAGTTACTGCAATCTAAAAGACGGAGGACTTCCGGAAGATATTGGATGCTTATCCTCTTTGGAAGTGTTGAATCTCAGGGGAAATAATTTTGAGCATTTGCCTTTAAGCATAGCCCGACTTGGTTCTCTTCAGTCATTGAACTTATTAGATTGCAAGAGGCTTAAACAGCTGCCAGAATTTCCACGGCAATTATACACAGTAGATGCAGATTGGAGCAATGATTCAATCTGCAATTCGTTGTTTCTGAATATCTCATCATTCCAGCATGACATTTGTGCTTCAGATTCCTTGTCACTAAGAGTGTATACCAATGAGTGGAAAAATATCCCGAGATGGTTCCACCATCAGGGAAAAGATAAAAGTGTTTCAGTTAAATTGCCTGAAAATTGGTATATATGTGATAATTTCTTGGGATTTGCTGTATGTTACTCTGGCTGCTTAATAGAAACCACAGCTCAATTGTTATGTGATGATGGGATTCCGTGTATCACGCAGAAACTTGCCTTATCCAACCATTCAAAACGTCCTGCAGATCCTGCTATTCATTTTTTCTTGGTACCTCTTGCTGGCTTATGGGATTCATCTAAGGCAAACGGAAAAACACCAAATGATTATAGGCACATTATGTTATCTTTTTCTGAAGAATTGAAGGATTTTGGTCTTCGTTTGTTGTATAAAGATGAATCTAAGCCTAAGGCCTTGTTGCAAATGGGGGAAAATAATGATGAACCAACAGAACAACACATTGTGAAAAGGAAGGGTCAAAATGATGAAGCCAGATGCTCCTCTTCTAAGAAACACAGGTCACAGCTCTAATATTTGTCTTTGAGAATCTGTCTCTTCACAAACTTTGCAGCTCTTTAACACAAGCCCAGTATTTTAGCTTAAATATAGGTATATATTGTCTTCTCTCTTTTTATATATTCTCTCCAAAACCAATAATTTTTTCTCCTCATTCATTAGTTTGTTTATCCTTTTTGTTTTTTTTTTCTTCTTTCCTCTATTTACAAGAGCTCATTAATGGGTGATATGCATATCAACAGTGAGTTTTGTCAATTGACCCTTGTAACACCTCAGTTTTCGAACCTACAAATACACAACACACTTAGCATAGAAAAATCAGATGGAAAGTTTCAGTATCAGGTTCCCACGAGTTGGTCCACGAGTCGTGAACCAGGTCCACGATTCATGGAATCAACTTTGAGTTGTGAACCAGGTCCACGATCTGCACTATTTACTCGTGAAGTATGAGCCATGAACCAAGTCCACAATCTGTACTATTAACTCGTGAAGTAGATTCAGACTTTCAAGATCTACCTAGATTTCCCTAGTCGCGAACTAGGTCCACATCTGTTCTATCAGACCACGAGTCGTGGAGTGACTCATAGCTCGTCACTTCAAGAATTTTAAAACATGTTTCCAAGGGGTTTTTCATCCTTTTCTTATTTTCCTAACCTTATACCACAACATTTTAACACCAACTAGGAGAGTATATCACATTATTTCAACTAATTCTCTCTTATTCTATGCTCTCAACTTGCCAAACTTAGAATAGATGCTCAAGAAAGACTAAGTCTAAGGTTCCAAGCATTCCATATTAGACTGACATGTTCTGTACCTTGACAATATATAGAGTAGCCCTCCCAACTGGGATTATAAATTGGACAACATGAGCTCGTATGGTGTATGTTGATCGTAAGAAACTCACAGGACCAGTATTAGACAGACAGTTTAGATATATTATTAGTCCAGAGCTATAGAAACAAATTTACTTCTACAAGAAAGCAATTTCTCAGATGATCTTTTATTCATTGATTTTAAGATGTTTGTTTATCCATTCCATATATCCATGATTATTCAAATTCATCAGTCTTTGAAAGTTTGTTGTTACTAGAAAAAATTTATTTTAAGTGTCACTTTATATATTCAATACATTCCACGTACTAACTGCATACTTTTCATGGCTAGACGGTTGCAGGTTTTCCAATCAACAGTTGGTGAGTCCTTCTCATTCGGAGACTTCATGGAGTAGTGAGTAGTAGTTAAAATTTTATTTAGACAGTATTTGCTTTTGAGGGTAGCTAGGGGCCATGTCCCAGCAAACTTCATATCATTCCAGTTAGTATAGACTCGAGCCGTGACAATTCTCCACCTTGTGATAATTTTGCGACTTCAATAATTTTCTCTTGATTGTTATATTTCTTAAAAAAAAAGAGCCAAAAATTATATGATATTGATAGGGTATCAATATACCGATGGAGTACCACAAAGAATATATTTTCTACTAGTTTAGAGTTTAATAAATAAGTTTGTGGTTTTAATAATTTTCTCTTAATTGTTATATTTCTTAAAAAAAGAGTCAAAATTATATGATATTGATAGGGTATCAATATACCGATGGAGTACCACAAAGAATATATTTTCTACTAGTTTATAGTTTAATAAATAAGTTTGTGATTTAAATAATTTTCTCTTAATTGTTTTTTTTTTTTTTAAAAAAGAGCTCAAAATTATATGATGCTAATAGGGTATCAATATATCAATGGAGTATCACAGAGAATTAAGCTCAATCATACATGATATCGATATGGTATCAATATACCGACGGAGTATAATAATAACGTATTTTTTACTAATTTAGAGTTTAACAAATAAGTTTGTGACTTTAATTTTTTCTTAATTATTTTATTTCTTAAAAAAGAATCCAAAACTATATGATACTAATAGGCGATAGGTTATAAATATATCGATGTAGTATCACAGAGAATCAAACTCAGTCCTATATGATACCGATATGGTATCAATAAATCGAAGGAGTATCACAAAGAATATATTTTGGGAAAAATTTTCATATATATACAAAAAACTAATTAATTTATAATAAATATAGCCCATGTTTTATTTACATTAAAAATAGCCCCAAATCAGCGAAGCTATATATGACTATACAATATAATTTATCAAAAATTATAGAAAATATACACTACTATACAATGTATATTACTTATATATGAGCTATACACTAAATATACATTATGATACACAAATATACACTAACTATACATGTCTATACAATAAAAATTATTTTTTTGTTATTATTTTAAGTGAAACGTCTCTTAGTGTAATTATCCCTTTTTGTTATCGATACAAGTTACATATATGATCGATCGATCCATAACAAAAAAGCCCAAAACTTCCGGCCCACCAAAGCCCAACTTAGAAAATAGCGCCAAATGGCTATAAATTTCGCAAAATCCATTTTCTCTCTCCTTCATCTCTCTTTGTAACAAAATTCTCACACAAAAAACCAAAAAAAACTCTGCAAAAAGGTACGATTTTTCTTCTTCTACGTTCATTCTTCTCGTTTTTTTCTGTGAATTTGACTGTATAAACATAGAAAACTCATATGTGCTTTGAAACCCTAGAAAACAACGATTTTTTTGATTGATATAGAAAGAAGGTGCTATGGATGCTTTAAGAAAAATGAATGCTGCAATCGCGAAAGTGGAGAAGGAAGAGCGGGAACGCGATGAGGTTGATCGGATGTCGTCAGGACAGCGATTGAAATCAGTGATGGCCAAGAGGAAGCGAGCTTCTCCCAGTGGCGGTTCTACTAAAGGAACTGGACACGTGGCGAGGTGAGTTTGTTTTTCCGGTTTAATTAAGTTTTTATGCAGTTGAATTTTCTATTTGGAGAACAATTTTGATGAAATAGATAGGTTTTTGCTAGATTTTTTTTATGCAGCAACATTGATGAAAAAGATCAGTCTTTTTGTAGATTTTTTTATGTGTTGAATTTGCTATCCAGAAAGCAACTTTGATGAAATAAAGATAAGTATTTGGTGTATGTTTTTTTTCTTCTTTTTTTGTGCATTGAATTTGCTATCCAAAAAGCAACTTTGATGGAATAAATTAGTTTCTGGTAGATTATTTTTACATTTTTTTATTTTTTTTATGCATAGAATCTTAAAAGCCGCTGGCGTATTCTCCCTCTAGTGCATTCTGCTTGGTTGCCGAATTAGTCCAAAGTAAAAATCTCAATCATCTAGAAAAATCAAGTTGGTACTAATTTATACATATAAACAAGCATGTGGCGATGTTCTCCCTATTGACAGTAAATTGACCAAAGTCCATACATACATCAATGTAGATTATGCATATAATTTTTTGTTTTTGCCATGATTGCTTTGGTTGTTATAGCTTGGTGGTACCTCTTGTTGATTTCCTTCATTAGTTGGGAACATGATTTAAAACTTTTTCCACATAAAGTCTTTCTATTTAGTTATCCTTGTTGAGTCTACCACATTGGCTAAGGGACGGGGGACTTGGTCTCTTTATATGAGAGTGGGCAATCCTCATCTCTTGACTAGCTTTTAGGGTTGAGTTTGGCCCAATGTCCATATTTTTAATCATGGCATCAAAGTCGAACCCATTCCAATTCTCTGTTTCACTGATGTTGTGCCCCCATTAATATTGTTCACTCTCCGGTTGGTAGGGGGGGGCTTAGAGTCTCCCACATCGACCTAGGGATTGGGGACTTGATCTTTTTATATGGCTTGGACAATCTTCACCACTTGAACTAGTTTTAGGGTTGAGTTTGACCCAATATTCATTTCTTCATCAATCCTTACAAAATTTTATGAAAAAAGTGGCATACATTTTGCATTTAACATTGGCGGTAACCTGTGCAGGTCTTCAGTTGATACTGTCGTGAAAAAGGAAGATGAACGATCTGATTCACAGGTATTAAATGACAACTCCTATTGGAGCTTACCTAATAGCTTAATTTTACTCAATCATGGTTTATGGATGTTTAGAAATCAATTATACATACTATACGAAAAATGAAGATGTTGTGGCTTCTGGTACGGATTTGTTTCTAAAAATTGTGATGTTCGTTTATGTGAAATTATTGTTGTTTAACTGCTAATAACTTACTGGATATGAGAGCATGCGTTTTGGTTAAATAATTAATATTGGTAAGTCTTATCACATAAATAAATATTGGTAACGTTACCTATCTCTCTCCCCATATTCTTAAGTAAAAAAGAGGGGAGAAATAAAATGATTGATGGTAGGCTTGTAGTGCACTTTCCACTCTGTCTATTGCTACTGGCGCATTCTTGTACCTCCTCTTAAGATGTTTGATCTATCTCAACCTTGCTCCCCTCTCTAATGTTCCACGGAGACACTCGCACCTTATCATGTATAACTTTATTCTTAATCATATATCTTCTAATATATCCATATATCCATCTGAGCATCCTCATCTCTGCTTCTGTCATCTTCTGAACGTGGGCATTCTTAATTGGCTAGAACTTATTCCGATACAAAAATGTTAGTCTAACCACCACTCTGTAAAACTTACTTTTAAGTTGTGACAACACATTCTTATTGCGCAGTACCCAAAGGTGAGTCTTCATTTCAACCACCCTGCTCCAACACGGTATGCAACATCATTGTCAGCAGGAAAACTACATTATTAGCTTAATAGTTCTCCTTTCTGTTTATCTCTCATGGATGCTTGGTCTGGAGAGAAGAATCTATGGGAATTGTCTTTTTAATAGTTCTGGAAATACTTATTTACCAATATCTTTCCCCACTAAACTGCTCTTTTGTGGGATAATATTCTCCAGGAAGAGGAACTAAAGTGGCGTTTAATGTCAGTTATGTTACTGCCTGTTCATATCTTGTTATTTCCTTTTTTAATAAGTCCTGAAGAAGTCCCCAATTTCTGTATCTTGTGCAGGATAACCCTTCCAATTTTTCCACCAAACTCATGGATGGCAAGATTTCTCACAGTGCTGGAAAAAGAAACCCTTTACGTGTGAAGGCTGAACCTGTGGATAACAATATGGTTGAAACTACTGTGAAGAATGAAATGGGTAATTTGCCAAATAGTAGCATGGTTCGGGTGAAAAGTGAAGTTGGAATTACCTATGAGTTTACTGAAGACGAATTGGATAATATGGCATTATCAGAGCGAATGAAGCTGTACTCTAATGAAAGGGCTCCTTTATTTAACATAGGTAGAATTGTACAGTGCTCAAGCGAAATAGCTCCTTCGGTCTCTGATTGCACACCCATTTCAGCTGGACCAGCGAAACCACTAAAAGTTTGCCCGCCACGGAAACAAAGGAAAACTGCCACGTAAAATTTCTGTTTGCTGACTATATACTCTATATATGTATATATCAATTTTTATATGGTTACATTTACTATTGATGGCCACTGAAACCTCAACAGACACATGCTCACATGTATGTGTATGTATTTATGTATACTGTACACATTTAATCCATATCTTTTTCCTACAAACTGCAGAGATTCAGTTCAAGCAGCTATGGAGGAAGATGCTCCTGGACTCTTGCGGGTAACTTTCCATCAAATTCCCATGTTAAAAATCAGATGGCTCATAGTATCGATCTTTGCAGGTATTAATTGAAAAAGGCGTAAGCGTTGATGAGATGAAGCTTTATGGGAAAAATGAGAGTAACGAGCCTCTTGATGGCTTGTTCTTTGAAGACAACTTCTCAGAGCTTCAAGCTGTTATATCTAAGGTATGTCATTCATGTGCTCATGATCTTTCACGTCACTAATTGAGGAGGAAAGCTGCCTATATTCTTAAGTGTCTGAATTACCTGTTTCCTGCTGAAGCATGCAATAGATTTTAGTCACTCAATGATATGGAAAATGTTACTGATGGTTAGTTCAGGAATTAGGTCCTTCTCGAGTGTCTTAGTTGTGATATTTTTACATATCAATGACTGTCTTTTCTCAAATTATTTACTAGTCGAAATTATCTTTATTGATTACCTGCCATGCTTGCTTATGATTGGCAGTTGATTATTGATCATTGTGGGTTCAGGATATAGATTGATGTTTTTGCCATTGGAATGTTGAAATCATGGAGTTATTCAATGAGTTAATAACATGAAAAGCTACTATTTGATTTTTGAAAATTTTGACAGTCTCCTCAGTGAGAAGCGGTGGATGCAGAAATCTGTTATCATGACTCTAAACTTGGAAGAAAGTAGTTGGCAGCTAGTTGGTGAAGTGGGGCAGTTTCTGTTAGCGCCTCTGAATAACAATAATCCTTGTTGTAGAACAATTACAACAACAACATACCCAGTGAAAATCCACAAGTGGGGTCCGGGGAGGGAAAAATGTGCGCAGATCTTACCACTTATAATTGCATAAGTGAAATTATAAGTTTGAGCATGGAAAGAGGTGTTTTTAGATAGCTAAAGTGATAGACATGGAGATAAAATCGAATGCATTTTGATATCTGTAAATGTGAAACAGCGATTTTAAGTTGTAAACCTTTTATTTTCTTTTTTGAACTGAAGCCATTCATGTCAATTGACAAAGTTACGGAAGTGATCTTCAAGCCTTGATGGCTTGATGAAATATTTGGCAACTTTAGGATCCTGAAACGGAAGAGAAAATAAGAGAGAACTCGGCTTAATTATTCCCTTAAGCTATTGGGGTTTAAATATCCGAGTTTACCTGTCCTAAAAAAGGAAAGGAAATCTATGCAATTCAATACCTAATTATAATAGGAGTAAATTAGGTATATACCCTCAAGTTGGTGCGTACAAATTGTATGTACCAAGCTTGCTATATGTAAAACTTGTTCGGGGACTGGCCAGGGACTTGATGAATATATCTGCAAGCTGATCACTTGACTGCACAAACCCTGTGATGATGTCTCTTGAGAGTACCTTCTCTATTAAAAAATGACAATCAATCTTTGATGTGCTTGGTCCTTTTTTGAAACACTAGATTCGATGCAACGTGAAGTGCAACTTCACTATTGCACACAAATTCCATTTTTTTAATCTCTCCAAATTTCAACTCCTTCAATAGTTGTTTGATCCATATGAGTTTTTATGATTTTAGTTTTCTAGGAAACTTACGAAATTTACACTTCCATCATGAAACTAAGAAATATAATTAAAAGATGAAACAAATTTAGACCCATTTCAGCAAACATCGATCTTGCTATTAATGGACCTTTTTGGATGTGGTTTATATATCAGACAAAATTAAAACTGTCGTGCACATGGTAACACCGTAAAATAACCACAGATTCTCGGCCAATGCAAAAAAATTGACAAAAGAACCATAATTAATCTCTAAAGCATACTTACCAAAATATGCTGAAGGTGGAGTGAAGAAGCTTCATCTCTATCCCTGCTTTGGCTCTTTGCTCCTTTTGTAGAGATAATAAACCAGAGAAATTTCTCAACAATGATTGATTTATTCATGAAGCTGAAATTTTTTCCCCATTTGTATGATCATGGGTTGGGCTCGCTGGGTTGCCAAATGTTGCAAAACTCAAACCCACTCTTTTGAGTGACCAATTTTCTACTAATAGGCAGAAGTCTAAATAGTAGGCCTATTTCTCCTACCTTTGCAACCATGTCAATTGTAGGAACAATTGTGCTTTGTGAAGGAGGAACAACTATAACATTATAGGGATTGGTGGAACTACTTTTTTTCTTTTTGGTAAGAGTAACAATTGTATATTAAGTCGTGACTTTTGGTATATTTAGTTGAAAGGGAAACTATAAGGAAAAGGTTAAAAAAGAAAAACTACAAAAAAGATAAATAATATTCTAGGTCTTAGAGAGTGCCACATCAGGTGACCCTACCTTACTAGTTTCTATGTACGTGCTTTGCATGTAGATCTTCAGTTAATTGTTTATGAAGAAGAAATAGATTACATTTATTAAAGTTTATATATAGGAAGAAAGTTCGTTCTACAATAATGATGAAGTTTTACACTGGGTATTTACACCAAATCAATTTAACTCGAAGTTGCTCAGACTCGGGTGCAGGTGCGCAATACGGGTGCGGATCTAGAGGTCAGATTCTTGAACAACAACAACATACCCAGTGGAACCCCACAAGTGGGGTCCGGGGCGGGTAAAATGTATGTAGATTTTACCACTACCTCATAGAGATAGAGAGGCAAAGTCGGATCCTTCATGATCTAATTTTTAAGATTCGGGGATGTGGATCCATGTATGGATACGGGTGCTAGGATTTGCCTAAAATAATTAAAATATCTAAAAATAGAATGATAAAACCAAAATTATGAGATATTACGTGGAGAACTTGAGGAAAATTCTTGAAGAAGATTAAAGGAAAAGGAGCGACATAGAAATTTCTATATAAAAAGTATTCCATATTCTTCAATTTCACCTTTGCTTTTGGAAATGATTACAAAAATCATTAAAACTATCCATACTTTTCCCATAGATTTTGGTCAAAGTACCTGAAATCAATTGACCAAATGAGACATGGATCCCACGCCGACTCCCACACCCATGTCGTATTGACACGGACGCGGCACCAAAAGTGAAGAGTCCGAGCAACTTAGATTGAACTACCATTACAGGTAGCCACAAGTTATGATGATCACATATACAATATAACATCTAATATGAATTAATTGTTGGCCGTAAACATGAAAATAGCAAGTATATATGATCAAATAGTACGTGTTGATTTAATATCCATAGATTTTTATTTATAACAACAACATACCCAATGGAATCCCACATAGGGAGCTACCCTAAATTAGTTTAAAATTTTGTTTCTAATTTTAACTCAATTGAATAACATTAAAAGAAAATGGTAAAGAAATTATTTAAATTTTTAAAAAGTGTTTATATCAATAAGATAAGTTGATGTAGAAGTGCATGTTTATTTCAATGTTTTTTCATTAGATTGAATATTTAAGGTCCGGTTATTTAATTAATTAATTTGGGACATGATGTGAAAAGCAATGTTGAGATGGTCTGGGCATGTGACGAGGAGATGCACGGTACCCCGATGCAGAGGCGTGAGAGGTTTACTATGGATGAACTTATGAGATGTAGAGGTAGACCAAAGAAGTATTGAGGAGAAGTGATTAGGCAAGACATGATGCGGTTGTAGTTTATTAAGGACACATCCTTAGATAGGAAGGTGTGGACACGGATAGGGTAGAAGGGTAGTAGGTAGGAACGTGTCCATACTAGTTGGTAGGAGTGTATTGTCTTTGCTGTCCATTCTAGAAGTTGTAGTATTACTCTTAGTTGGTAGGAGTGTATTGTCTTTGCTGTCCATTCTAGAAGTTGTAGTATTACTCTTGTTTCTTGTTTTTCAATTTCTCTTTTTATCTGTTGTTTCATGTAAGTTTGATTATAGTTGTAGTATTGTTCTGCTACTATTTGTTGTTTAGTATTGTCTGGTGTTTCTTTTATTTCCATTACTTTTTCTAGACTGTTTTGTTTTTGAGCGAGGGTCTATAAGAAACAACCGTGCTTCCTCTGAGGTAGAGATTCTCTCATACCAGACTTTGTGGGACTACACTGGGTTTGTTGTTCATTCTTGTAGTTTGGGAATCAAAATTTAGTAGAATTTGTTTAGACTCTATTTTCAATGTGAATTTTTTCTTATTCACCAAATTAATCATCAGTAGATATAAGGTAAAATTAGCCTAAAATGGTATAAAAGTTGATCAATATTTTTAAGTGATTTTGGTCGTTCAACATTGTTATTTGTGCTTTTATAATAATAATAATAATGCATATATTAATTTTTCTGGTTATATCTTTTTAGGCAGGGTACTGATCGGTTGATTTGATGTCATGTGTTGTGTTTACTTCTTGTTTAGCTTTTCTCCTTCCAACGGCAGTCATCGTTAAAGCTATCTCCACTCCAGTCTACGAAAGGTCAAAAAGTTAGCTACTGTTTAGCTTGTCTGTTTTCCCTCATTGAGCAGGTATAGACATTAATTTGGTGCAAACTCTAGTTGTCCATACTCATTTTAATATTTTTTTTTATTACCGTAATCTCATATGTATTACCCTTTTTCTTTTTCAAATTGTGCTTTAGGCACGATATCTACAGTTCCGGAAGTGGCCTGTTGAATGGGGCTGGTGCCGAGATCTCCATTCATTTATTTTTGTCTTTGAAAGGCATAACAGGTCGGTTGTTGGCTGCTACGTTGTGATTCTAGTGTTCTTGTAGTGTTTCAGGATTCATCGAGATTTATACTTGCATACATGCAGGATTGTGCTGGAGCGTCCTGAATATGGCTATGCAACATACTTCTTTGAACTGGTGGATTCCTCCCCCATTGATTGGCAAATCAGGCGGTTGGTAGTTGCTATGAAGCTTACGAGCTATAGCAGAGTCACCCTAATCGAGAATAAAAAACTGACGGTATTCACCTTAGTTGCAATGTTAGTTTTTCTTATGATGTTCCCATTTTCATGTTGTTGATGCGGATTTGGCCAAATTTCTAGTGGCCCTTTTTTCCCTGGGGGAGGGAAAATTTGTAGTGGCCAACTTTCTTTTGGCTTGAAGTGAGAAGAAGTTGTTTTGGATAGAAAGATTCATGGGTCGAAGCGGAAGGAGCTCTTTTTTACCCCGTAATGGTCCTTTGTGCTTTTCTTTTCTTTTTTCTTATGAGTTTTAATATGAAATCCTGGTCCACGTCCCTTCATCTACACCCCCTTTTGGTTGAGCTGTTAGGTGGTTGGGGGCACAGATTATTGTTGGACTTGCTCCTCAACAAAATTTTGATTTCTGCTATCATGATTGGAATTTGCATGTTATAGTGCAAAAGCATCAATTGCAGCCGAGTTGCCTAATCGTGATGGGAAGTTATTGTTGGAAGTATGGGAGTAAAAGAAATGAATGGAAGGAAAATAGAAAGGAGGAAAAAGAAATTTAGAAACCAAAGTCAGGGAGGGGTCTGATTAGGTTTGGAAACAAAGACAAGAATTCAGTATATTCTTCTTTGTTATGGGATCTTCCAGGAGCTTTTTCTTTTCCCCATAAGGTGTGTAGAAGGTTTCATTAAGCACCTATGCTTGCTAAAATACACATAATGAATGCCCCTCCAAATGAGCATGGACATCAGTTGTGCTGACATGTACAACAAATGAGGTGTTGAACGATTTCATCTTCCACTCTTCAGATTCTTTTTGACTTTCATTGATTGTGGACGGACAAGATAAGCGAAACAAGGCTGAAATGGTTCTTGCATATGATGAGGAGCTGCCAAGTCAGGAGATGTGAGATGTTGGCTATGGTGGGTCTAAGGAGAGGTAGGTGTAGGCTGAGGAAGTATTTGGTAGAGGTGATTAGACAAGACCTGAAACACCTACTCATTTGGAGGATACAAAGGTTGAAGATTAGAAAAGAAGGTTAGTAGGTAGTTGCGATTTCAAGTTTCCCTTGTCAATGGTATTGGTATTCTCTTCCCCTATTTTCTTATACTTCAATTGCATTATTATTTGTTTCCTTTGCTTCAGTTATCGTTTTATTTATTGGTGCTACTAGTACTCTGAACTGCATTCTCTTTTCCTTCTTGTTCCCTCATGATTTACTTGAGCTGAGTTTTTTTTGGAAACAAACCTCTCTATAAGGTAGGGGTTAGGTTGTGTACATGCCACCCTGCTTGTGAGATTTCACTGGATATATTTATTTTATAGGAAGATTTGCATGAAAATTTAATCGGACAAATTTTACTCCTAAACTAAAGTGTCATGCTCTCTCCTAGTTTATGGTAAAACATATTATCCAGTTGATCGAAAGCAAGATGAAGAGAGATCATGTTTTTTGCTTGGAATTGAGGTGTATTAGTTGTTATTGTATGTATTGTACTTGTAAGAAGTCTGTCGTCGACTATAAATTTATATCAGTATATTTTATCTACAAGGGCATATGAAGTAAATATGAAAAACTTTTGGCTTTCCATATCTGGCTCATATTATGAGATCAAACTTTGTTTGATTTTGACATTGTCTTTTAGAGCATATGCTACTAAATTGACCGAAAGCTGCCATCTATTGAGGAAACACTTGAACACAGATTGCTTTAAACAGGAAATTTCCGATGTTTAAAGTTAATCGTTTTTCTTGTTTCTGTACCCTGATTCCTACTTTCCTGTGCTCTCACCTGTCTTACGATCCTTTCGGAATGTTCAAATCTCAGTAAAGACATGTCTTAATCATTGTGGAAGTGTTTATGTATATTATTACGAGTGTGTATTTATAAAAAGATGTTCACAATACAAATGGAAATGTCCTCAAATGGTCTTTCGACATCCTAACTTATTCGTTTACCTTACCAATCTGTTTCTACTTATAACATCCAATCTTGTATCTCTTTGAAAACTTTTTCATGCTTCCATTGTCTGCACACAGGTAGGAAAGGATCTTAGTGAAGGAGAAGCAAAGGTATTAATGTCATATGGTTGGATACCTAATACCGGCCTGGGAACAATGCTCAAGTATTGTGATAGAGTTATTCATGACAGAATAACGGAGAAAGATGGCTCGGAGTGGAAGTCAAAAATTGAGAAGTTGCTTGTGGCTGGATACAGTGGTGGTTCCATAGTTGAAAACCCTGTGGACCCCAATGTTGCTCAGGATTTCCCTGAAATCAAGTTAGAACTAGAGTAAAACCTAGCTTCACTCAGCTAAAATCTTGTAAATGCCCATCCTTTGTAAACTAGCCTAAAATGCTTCTCTGTACAGACTTTTGGCTTCATCTTTTAGGCAGGCTGTCTAAACTTAGTTTCTGTGATAAAAAGGAGGCAAATTACATACTTTCTAGTGAAACAGGATAACTTTTGCAGGGCATATTGAGGCTCAGCACTTCCTTGCAGTTATTCACATGGGAGTTTCTGAAATTGCCTTTGGTTGTTATCTGTGGTAGTTTTTACTTCAATTATCATTTTATGTTGTTAGGATTATTGTTTAGGATGATTTGTTAGGTTGTCTATTTGCCATGATTCCTTCTTTTCGTGATTTCATTCTCTATACTATTTTGGAATGTTTTTTCCTTGAGCTAAGGGTCTATCGGAAACAATCTCTCCTCTACCATGGTAGAAGCAAGGTTTGTGTACACTTAATCTTCCCCAAACCTCATTTTGTTGGGTTACACTGGGTGTGGTGTTGTTGAAACTGCCTTTGGTTTTAAAACTGAAATACTATTTCAAAATGATTGTTGTATTCTATTTGGTATTTTTCTTTGATAAATTGGCTCATGGAAGCAGGTTTCGTGGTGTAGTTGGTTATCACGTCAGTGTCTAACACACTGAAGGTCCCCGGTTCGAGTCCGGGCGAAGCCACTTTTGTTCTCGAGCCGAGGATCTATCAAAAATCACCTCTCTATTTTTGCCCAAGGTAGGGGTAAAGATGTATGTAGATCATCCTTTTCAGATTCTACTTGTGATTATATTGAGTTGAGGGGTCTATGAAAAATAATCTCTATTGGGTATATATATCCTCTCCCTACCCAAATTATGGAATCGTATTGGGTTTATGATTGTGCTAACCCAATAAAAAGTGGTTTACATAGATATATTTTTTGAAAAACTTCCTAAAATGCTTTCATAACATTGAACTGCTATTAGAAATAGGCTTAGGTTATATACATTGTTCAGTGTAAAGATTTTTCACACTTTCTTATTTTTACCTGTTGTAGTATGTAATGTTTATTTGTGGATATCCTTTAGATGATGGTGATACAATTTAAACTTTGTTAAAATTATATTTTTTATGTGTTTTAGAGTACCATTAAACGGTGTTGGGTGTACATTCCTTTTGAGCTGATGGTTTATTGGAAACAGTCTCTCTTCTCTATGTACATCTTACTTATTTCAGACATTATGAAATTATATTGGGTATACCGTTATCAAATGGTTTTGGATATTTCATGACGGTGTTGAATTTGGTATTGTGACATCAATTTTTTTTGACTTTGCATCCATAAATCATTACACGATGAGTGCACTTACATTAAAAGGAGATAACAAGATCAATATAATAGTGCATTTCATAATATCTGTTAATGTTGCATTATAACAACAACAACAACATACCCAGTGAAATTTCAGAAGTAGGGGGTCTGAAGAGGGTAGAATATACGCAGATTTTATCACTACCTCAAAGATAGAGAGACTGTTTCCTGGTAATGTTGCATTATAACACAACATTAATAAATAATTCAACAACTTTTTCCTTTTCTTAAAAAAAAAAAACTAGAAAATTACATTTTATGTAAAAGCAAATGGTATCCACTTCCAAAAATGTCTATCAAGCTGCCTTTGAGACATTTTCGTTCTTGGACACAAGCTTTGCATTGGGCCCAAAGTCTGAGTTGGGCTTAGCTAAACAGTTTAGAAAATAGCCATTTATAGCTTGTAATTGCAAAAATAGCCACATATTGAGACGCCGTTGAATAATAATTATATTTTAGGAGGAAATAAAATTTGGATAACAATATTCCACTCTTAACAAAGGCAGAGACCAATTTTTTGAGCTTTTTTCGAGTTCTGCGATATTATTATGAAATTTCACATGTTAGAAGGTTCAAATACGAGAGTATCTTTTCATAAGCTCCAACTTTTTTTTTTTTATAAGTTGTTAATCATCATTTACGATTTTTCTTTAAAATATTTTTTTTGGTCAAGTTAACCATTTGAACTAAGGTACATTGGTGGTGCCCCGTTTATAACCTTTTTTTAAAATTTTCATAAAAATGACGAGTTTAATATTTTATCATAAAAATTGCATCGGGAGATAAGTAACTCGTCCTCATCTTTAATTAAAAATCTTAGTTTCAAGTCCTATAATATTAGAGGACGAGCTAGTAAATTTCTTAATATAAATATACAATTTAAACTAAAGTTAATAGCTTCATCACACTCACACATCAGTTTGTAGCTTTGTTCCTTGTAAATATAACACTTTATCATAATATGAAATTTTACGATGCAAACCCAAATTAATTATGTTCAGAGTACATATCAAACATCGAGTGAGGCAAAATAAATTCTTTTTATTTAATGCATTATAGTTTTTGAAAATTAAAAAAAAAGCTTAAATATAATAAAAGTTGCGATATGCATAGGTCACTTACATGTCTTACATAGTTACCTTTATTCTTTTCTATTATTCATCATATACAATAGACAAAAAAACTAAATAAAAAAGTTTTTTTTTTATTTGTTTAATAGTATTAAAAAAAATTAGAAATATGGGGGACAAATCATATTCATGAGAACTTTCTTGAATCAACTTGTTTGAATTTTTTGGATAAAAAGATGATGTAAAAGACTATGTTTAATTATTTTTTCAAAGTGGTGTTCAATGAGATCAATCCTAGGTGCACCACCTTAAAGTAACTAACAAAATAAACTCCCTTTTTGGTTGTTGGAACTAATGGAGTTGATATATTGAAAAAAGTGTCAATTTTTTACATTTACTCCTTCAATGATAATGACACCTATTTATTTTTTTTGGTTAAAATAAAAATCTCGTCTCTGATCCAGTTTATGCACACCTCAATTAATTTTTGAGATATCTATTAACTTCCACCAACACAATCAGTATCGTATAACCCTTTCCACCAAGGTATAGACGGATGGAAAAAAATCACCTACGATTTTAGTTTTGCATCCACTGGAATTTAAACATAAAATCTTATGATTTTCAACTCACTTTAATGACCACTAGATCGTGTCTTAATGCTTGAAAGTTGTATTTTTAGGCATCATGGGAGA
Organism: Solanum aculeatissimum; assembly: GCA_038996855.1. Taxonomy (NCBI): domain Eukaryota; kingdom Viridiplantae; phylum Streptophyta; class Magnoliopsida; order Solanales; family Solanaceae; genus Solanum; species Solanum aculeatissimum. Next base: position 36,173 of record JBCEWC010000343.1, on the reverse strand, counting down.
GATCTCGATCATTTATTCCATCAAATCAAGAGTGAAGTTTGTTTATAAGTTATGTATACATGTGAATCTAATAACTTCTATCATTTTATACATGTATCAAAAAATTCACTAAGTACTTATGAACAAATTATTGTGAATCTGATTATTATTATATACTGTTAAATTGAGATAATTTTAAAAATTCAGAAACTTTAAATCTTGAATCCGTCTTTTCTGTATTCATATTTGTACTTTTATCTAAAAATAGTACTCCTTAATAAATAAATAAATAAATAAAATACAACTTAAATTGAACAATATGTAAAGGAAGGTAATGCAATGTAAGAATGTCCACTTAAATCTACATTATATTCATAACAAATCCAAGGTTATAATCCTACCAAACTCCACAAAAAGTGTATCAAAACCCCAAAAGCAATGTGTTGAAAATTGATTGAGACAAGTAAACAATTTATCCAATCAAAATTGATTGCCCTAAAGACTAATAATGAAAATGGAAGGTGTATGTGTCTTGTATATTATCAATCAATGATCCATTAAACATATAACACAAAAAGAAAAATCATGAATATTGAATGTGTATCCATTCCCCATTTCACTTATAAGGTCCCCAAATCCCATAATGGTTAGTACACTTTTGGCACCAAATGTGAAAGAACAATGTAGAAACATGTAGTGTGGTATCATAGGATAAGACTTCACATAAAATATTAAAGAGATATAAACTTTAACTTATATATATAGACAATATTAAAAATATTGTACTATCACATAAATTACCAAATTTAAATTACAAGAGACAATGTTAGCAATTATTCTAAGCAATTTCAACCTTATGGTATAAAATGATATATTATATTATCGATATACAAAACTTAAATTTGAAAATTATAAATATAAATAAATTAAATAGTTTTATTAAACTTCCTACTCACTCACTATACCCCACCACCCCCACACCAACTAACAAGAAGAAGACAACAACATCTCATCTCATCATTTTCATCATGCTACTACAAGAAATTATAAAGTTACAAAATTATAAATATGATAAATAGAGTATAATAGTAGATATTTGGATATGATACACTATAGTTTTTTTTTTTAAAAAAAAATATTGGTAATGATGTGTTGGCAAGCTAGTGTTCTTACAAATATACTCAAATGGTGAGACCAATATATATGTTCCACTCTTTTGGGGGTCCCTTTAAATGGCTTCTAATTAAAAACAATAATAATAATAATAATAATCAAAAGTCTTTTAGACCAATCTTTAAACCGTGTAAATATGGATGTGATTGATCATAAAGTGGACCAAAAGAGTGTGCTTATAGTGCCTAAAAAGACAGCTCAATGCATAAATTATCAATTGTTATAAAAATAAATTAATAATGGATTAACAATAATATGAATTTTTTTGTTAATTATGGATTATTTAGTGATAAATTAGCATTGAATTTCATAAAAAAAAATTCATTGTTATATATGAATATAAGATATATAAGGGTCGAACAATATTGAATCTATATATTATCCACAATCTTGTCTTGCAAAGCTGATATACAACAAGAAGTCATATTGTTATACAAATGTCTGTTATGTAAGGTTAAAATGAGCAACTTCGAACATAGAATTTCACTATATATATACATGATTTAAAAATGAACAGATTGATACACAAAATCATATATCTAATATATAATAATAATTTAAAAAGAATCAAACTATTATAAATCTATTATATATCTATTTTTATTATTTAAATTCGTGATTTTTTGATCATATGATTAGGACTTTTATCATTGTGTCAATGCTTGCTTGCCTTTGTGGGACTATGAAAGAAAGAATCACATGGTAGAGCCTATTGGTTCATTACAAGTGTCAACCAAAGTGAAGAAATTAAACTAAAAATTGTTTAGTCATACCTAGCTTCTATGTTAGCATTACATCATCATTTTTCTACTTCTTTTAAAAAAAGAAAATAAGAATAAAAATGAATAACTCCCTCCCATTTTTTGTTTTACACTTTTAGTAGTAATAACATGTAATGGGAGATTTAATAAAAAATTAATAGTCAACAAATATGTGTGTATATGTATGTATTAGAAAATTGACATATCTATTACGTCTAAAATCCGAATTTATGTATTGCATGACCTATTTCTAAGACCAACGGTTTAAATAGGATTTTTTTAAAATTATTTTTAAAGATTCAAAATCAAGATCGATCTATCACTACCAAGTAAATCAACCTTAAAAAATAATTAATATTTATTAGTCAAAATTTTGTTACATGTTTGCTTAGATCATTCAAGGAAGCAACTCATAATTAGACTCAGCAAACCTTTGAATTTTTACTTAGTAAATCAAGGTGATAGTGCTATTTTAGGATGTTGACATGTTGTAAGATGATTTGTTCATTTGAAAGGATAACAAAGATTTATGCTATAGTTGTTTTTCAAATTTAATTAATACAGTCAGATGTCTCTATAACAATTATTCTTCATAATAACATTTTATTGTGACCACAACACTCTCAATCATTTTTAGGGCTAATTTATAATATATATACAATAAAGTAATTAATTTATAACAAACATAGTCATGTTTTATTACATAAAAAAATAATCAAAATCATAGAAAATATATATGACTATACAATATAGTTTGCCAAAAAAATCATAGAAAATATACATTGACTATACAATATACATTACTTATATATGAGTTATACAATAAATATACATTATAATACACTCAAAAACTAAATATGACTTGACTATACACTGACTAACTATACATACCTATACAACGAATAATTTTTAAAAAAAATCAAAGATCATCTACTATAATTATCTTTTTTCTTTAATTCTCAAAAGCTCCAAAATCTTTCATTAAAGATGGAGGAATTACAAACCATCCCACCATAACCAAAATTAGAAAAAAGGCTTTGAACAATCATTGTTAAACATGTATCATTTTAGTTCTTGACTTTATCATTCCTTTTTATGGTAGAGGAATTATATAATACTCCTCCTCCTATCCTATTTCACGTGGCACTCTTTAATTTAATACGATATTTAAAAAAAAAAAAAGAACTTTGAAAATTTATGATTTAAAATTTTTATTAGATATTTGTATGGTAGAGAATCATTAAAGTTATATAATTTCCAATTAAAGTAAAGTAACATTTTTTTAAGACAGATTAAAAGAAAACGATGTCACGTGAGACAGAGGGAGTAATATTTTATTCTTGCATGTAGATAGATACTCTAAGGGTATATTTCAGAGTTCATAATCAATTATTATTTACTTTCAATTTTCAGACTATATTTTATATTATCTATTTAACTTTTTTATAAAAATAATATTAATAATTTAATAGTAATGATAATATTAAAGGAAAAAGTGTTTGGGGGCCCAATATCCACTAAAATGAACCAATAAGCGTGGGGCGGCAGGTCCTATAAAATTTGGCAAAACCGCCCCATAAGGGTAAGCCATTTGCCCTAATAATATTCCTTTTGTATTTATAGAAAAACAAATATTTAATTTAAAAGTTAAATAATTTTTTAAATATTTTATTAATTTTACTATATTTTTGTTTTGAATTAATGTTGTTATGTAATTTCTAGTTATATAAAATGTATGTAAAAAACAAATCAATATATGAAATTTACACAAAGTATTTTGAATGTTCTATTATGTCAAAACATCATAAAGATACCACGATTTTTGCAAAAAAAATTCACATTATTCGCAATCACATTAAAAGTCTCATTTTAATCGAGTTTAAGTATTCAGTTGGCAAACTCGTAAGTATAATAGTTCAACTTATAAACGGAGCCAAGTACAAGGGCCTCCCAGGTCATTCTGTCTTTTATTTATCTATCAATGGTGTGACATTATTTGATTTAGGTTAAGTCCGGACGATTTTTCTAAAGAATCTTACACCATTATGAATATTCATACATCTTATATGTAACTTTTTTTGTCTTATCAGCTATTAACATGCGACTTTATTTATATACTCAATTATATATTCTTGTATTTCATACCAAGTTACGTTATTCTTCCTCTTTTTTTTATTTGACACGATATATAACAATAAATTCAATATCAAATTTGTAATTTAGACAAAATTCAATATTTTATTAAACAGAACTCACGACGTCTAAATTCTAAACCAGTAACAAAAGAGAACCGAAATTTCCATCTTCTTCTTGAATCATAAATCTATCATCATCATTTCCAAAATTGGGAGAATAGTATATTTGCCAAACACTTCCAACTATCTATTTATTTATTTTTTCATTTTATTCTTTTTTTCATATAAATAATGATATCTTTTAATTTTCACACTAGCCATGTCACTCTTCCACTATTCTTTTCTTTTTAATTAAAAAAATTAAATCTTTTAAATAAAATTTCTTAAATAGACATAAGATTGTGTAGCATTGGTAAGGGCAATGATAGCCAAGAGACAATTTAGCTCCTTTTTCAACATATTTAATTTAAATTATTTAATTTTTAGCCTTTTTATATTCATAGCATAAAATAATTGTTAAAAAAAGAGACCCTTTTTATCTGTATAAAATAATTAAAAAAAATATTTATGTTGCAAATTATATTGCATGCATGAAATAAAGTGTAGACATTTCCTTATAATAATACCTAATTTAATTTTTTATTTTTTGATTAAAGAAAATGATTAATTCTTTGCTCATTGTGACGTAATTATAAACTATATAGTATACATTACAATTTTTTTTTTCCAATTTCATTCTAAAAATAATAATTCAACCTTACATGTTAAATTTCAATAAAAAGAAACACACCAATTTAATGATAGTGTAAATGCCAAAATTCTTAAATTAATTAAAATGGATTTCATTTATTGTTTTCACTTAATATATAATCAATATAGTTTTGGTAATGCTAAAATTACATTTTTTTAAATTAATTTCTATAATTTTCTATTCTTACCAACTAAACCATTTGAATTAATGGTCCAACTTAATCTCAAATATTGTTTAATCATGACAACCTTATCAACTTAATAATTTCCATATTTCCAAAAACATTTTTTGTGTGTTTGATAACTTAAAATACATTATCGACTATTAATGGAACTAAATGATTCGTTTGATAGTTGGTTAAAATTATATACATGTATTGGTATGATTTCTGTATTGCAAATCAAACATCGTCTTAATTTTTATATATAAATAACGTATTTTTTAATTTTTATATATTAATTCGACCCGATCCAATCTGACCTGTTCTAAGTTCACTACGAAAAATAGTGAATATTAATAGTGAAATTTGTCAACGTGTCAAGTCGATATGTTTTTTGACATGAAAGTGTTTTAGTTAATTAAGTGGGACCATTAATCTAGTGACATCATGTTCAAGAATGTTGACATCACAATGATGTAATAAAATGTGAAATTTTTTCTTAATTTTTACTAATTTGTAGTAATTTTATTTTTCTTATTTGGGAGTTGAGAGGACATCATTTTCTTGCCTATCATTATTACAAACTAGTTTAGATTTCAATAGTTAATCAATGTTGTGATCAATAACCTTCAATCAATTTATAGGTTAAAGAAAAACATTCTTGAAAATTAATTTACAAGTCTACCCTCTATTGAACAAGTGTCAGAAGTCAGTGTTCGTTTGAATTGACTTATTTTAGATACTTTTAAATCAAAATAAGTTATTTTAAAGCATTTTGGGTAAAATTAAAAAGTATTTATAACACTTATTTTTAAGTCAAAATAACAAAAAATAATCATTTGTCAAAAGTCAATCCAAACAAACCTTTTAGAATTGTTAAGCGTAATTCTTGAAGTTTTATATGGCTAAAAATCAATCATTTTTGTATGAACTTCAATAGAAATACCTTAAGTTTATATAAAACTTTAGATACCATTGACTGAATATATGAAGCTGGTCCGAAATAGATAAACGCTCAAATAAGTTAGAATATCGCATCAAATTGTTGAATTTGTTGAGCCGAAGATCTATCGGATGTTTCTACGTTTTCAAGATAGAAATAAGAATGTGTACTCACCGCTTTTTTTAAGTCGAATTTATGAAATTACACCAAATATATTATTGCGGAATTGTTTTGGCTAAGTTCACAAAGATGTCATGATGATCGAAATTGGAATTACAAAATTTAAAGACAGGCCCAAAGTAACTTTACACGTTGTTCGAAAAAACAAAAATTTAAAAGAATGGGCCCACATAATGGGGTTTGGTAGCTCCACTCGCTATCAAAGCCCACGCGCGGTGAATCTGTAAATGGGCCTGGGCCCACTAAAAAGAGAGATGACGATTGGGCCCACAATAAAATAGGGCCCATTTAAGAACAGGTAGGGCCCATGAGTACGAAGAGCCAGTAATTGAGTAGGTAAAGTATAACAGACAGAAATATATGCTGAGTGATGATTGGTGGACAAGTCCCTACTTTGACTTTTATTTTGTTTATTTATTAAATTTATCGAGGACGTGATCATAGATCGAAAGATATGGGATTGAAGATTCGGATAGAATTATCAAATGTTACTGGGGTCGAGTGTTATCTAGTTTATTATTACTTTTCTATTATCTTATTCTTAGATTTTAGGTTTTTGATATTACCAGTTATTTCATTTGATTCACTTATCATATTAGTTTATCGTTTATATTATTCTTTTCTTTAGTGTTTTCAATCGACTTTTTCATACTTACGATCGAACGTCTATCAAAAACAACTTTTATACTTCCACAAGAGTAAAAGTTGTATACACGCAACATTTTATAGACCTCCAAACACATGTAAAATGATATTATTATTATTATTTATGTATTTATCTGAGTTTTTTTTTTAAAAGAAAAGTATTTGGCCTTTTTCAACTTTTCTTAGCACTAGGAAACGCGTTTGCTTTTTTTTTTTTTTTTTTAAATTCTTTTCCAAATCCAATTTGTACTTCTCCTTTGCCTATTTTTTTGGGGGGATAAAGTCATTGAAATGTTATAATAGGAAAATTATATTTCTAATTCAGTCGTCGAAGATTATGATAAGATGAATAATTAAATTTTTACTTATTGTTTTGAGGATTGTAATAAGAAAAACAAGTTTTCTTTACTTTTATCTAATGTTTCGTGTTTAAATTTTGAATATGAAAATACATATCTTGATTTTACAAGCTGGGACGGATTTAGTATTAAAGTTATAGGTTCACTACATAAAGACCTAATAGTTTTGGTTCAAAATCTGTGTTTACATTAAAGAATTCAATAATTCAGTAAATAAAAAAAATATTATTGTCTAGTACCTATAAACTTAGAATCTTGAATTTACCTATTTTTACGTGACACAAATTTAAATTAGTCATGCCCTAATATTATACGAGACACATTCGAAAACCAAGGAAAAAACATGTCTATGGTGGATTTCGATTAAGTATAGTATCCATTAAATTGATAATATATTGTAATTTGCAATTATTCCTACTAAAGACACAAAAAAAAAAAAAACACTAAAAATAAAACAACATAAAATTTAGATAGGCAACTTATTTTTTTCTCGATGGTATATTGTATTCATATTATGATTCGATTAAATTTGAATTTGTGCATCGAAAGTTTATTTTTAAAGTAAAACTTTCAACATGATTTTTTTTTAATTCTTAAGAGCTCGAATTCGAAACCAATCATTATTTTTTTAATCATTGCTTCTTTTTGCATGGAAAAGAAAATGGGTAGCTAAGTGACATTTTCATGCGTTTTCTTTTTTCTATTATAACTAAAATAAAGTAATTATTTTATGAAGGTTCTAATTGACAAATGCAATATATTCCCTAGCAGGCCATGTGAATGCAAAATATTCCAATATATGCGGCTTTGTAATTTTTTTTGTTCACATTTGATACTAAGAATTTTTTCTTTTTTCTAGTAGCCTATTATAACTTCTTTTCGGAATAAGTTAGAGTGACATTTGTGGTAGATAAGATGAGGGAAGCGAGACTGTGATGTGGGCATGTGTAGATAAGAAGTGTCGATGCTCCTTATTAGGAGGTGGGAGAAGTTGGATTTAGGGGTTACACGGAGTAGAGGTAGACCGAAAAAGTATTGGGGGAAGGTCATTAGATAGGATATTACACAACTTCATCTCACCGAGGATATGATGTTAGATAGAAAGGAGTGGAGATCGCGTATTAGGGTATAGGCTAGTAGGAGTAGAATAATGTCTGACCTCGTGATATAGAAGATTAGTAGGATTAATCGTGTATTTATATCTAGTGTTGTCATTGTTCGTCTTATATGTGTTACTTTTATTTGCATTTATATATATTTCCACTTTATATCTAGTATCTTCTGCTTTTGGGGCCTGATATTTTTGAGACGAGGATTTTTCGGAAACAGCGCGCCTCTCTATCTCTATGAGGTAGTGATAAAGTTTGCATACATTTTAACCCCCAAGACCTCACTTGTGGGATTCCATAGTAACCTACTTTTCCTTTTACCTTATTTTGGTGTAATCCTTAATAGTAAGGGGGAAAATTGGATCATTTTCCTTTATTTGGAATAACAATTAATAGAAAGGGTATTTTAAATTATTTGACTAGTTGAAAGGCATTTTTGAGCTAGCTAATTAATTAACAATATTTAGGACATATTTGAGTAAAAAATGTAACAAAATAACAGAGTAAAATTGACCTATTTTGAATAGTTTAAAGATATTTTTATCCATTTTCTCGATATATTATACTAAAACTCTAAACGTGAACCCAAAACATTCTAATTCTAGTTTACCTCTCAGTGTATGGCCCTTGATTGAACTTAAAATTAGGAATAGTTAAGTAAGTAGAAAAGAAAAATAGAAACTCTGACTCGAGAAGTTCATCATTGTATTATTCAATGGATCTTGGATCTGATTCAACCCCAAAAACTAATATAAGAGGCAAAATTGTCCAAGTCATACCACACTTATATTGAACTTGCTGATGAAAATTCTGCTTCTGTCATTGCTATATGACGATTGACTTATAGATAAAGTCGTCGATGATTCATATACTCTTTTATCTTTTTGTGTTATTAGTTCCATAATGCATGAAAAGTTTGATGTTGAATACCGCGTTATTTAGACTTGAACTTGTGTACTATATCTATATGTGGAGACCAAAGTTTAATAACTTTTTATTTGAGTCTTTAATATTTTTATTTATTTATTTATTTATTTATTATTATTTGGTCATGGTGTGACATTAGTGATTCTTTTTGACAAAAAATAGATTGTCGTTACCGCGTATATTAATTTTATTCATATAAGTCATATTTTTGGCTTTAGTTGCATGTCTTGTTTATATTTATTTTGATGCAAAATCCATTATATCCTTTCTTTTATGCTTTTTTAAAAATGTTTTTTTTTGGCAATTTGACCAACTTGAAGTTCGTGGGGAGATTTCGTATATTTATACAATATAATTTTTTGATGAATAATATTCAATCTTAATAGATAGCTCTGCAAAAATGTTAGAGTTATATCAATCTATATGTGAGTATTCAATTGAATCCCATTATAAATTAATTAATTGTTGAATTTCCTTGATTAAGGAAAACTTCTTGTTTAATTTATTGATAGAAGTCTGAGCTCTTAAATTTATTTTAGGTTACAAATTCATAATTCAAGATATAACATATGATAATTAATCTGAACGAGGATGTTGATTGTAACACCCTTAAGTGACTCTCATATTGATCAAATATCGTAAAAATGTTAGGCATATATAAGGAAGCAAGCTTTAGATTGCAATAACTTGTTTTAAATTCTTACGAACCTAGACTTAAATCGAATAATATCGTTAATATGAAAAAATGAATTTGGAAAATGCAATTTTGAAGCTATTCTTGGTCAAGATATTTATTTATCTTTGTTCACATTATCTTGATCAAGAATTTCTTTTAGTTATTGACTATAGAACTTTAGAGTTAAATAAAATTAAAGCTAGTAGTATGACGTTTAGATAATACGTACGCACGTGCAAGTACATAGATATTTATAAAATTGAATAGTAAATGAAGTTTCAAATGGAAAATAAATTATACAAGTCAAAAATAAAATATAATCAATTAATAAACGTCATATTTGCAATCTCATTGACCACAAATTTGTTTTGTTTGGGCTGCGTCATCATTAAGTTCAAAAGCGTATGTACATACTTAATCTATATATATATTGTTAATTTCGCCTAAAGTATAGTGTGCATTTTTTTAAAAGTTTGTAAGTCTAAAAGATTTTTATTCCTTCTCTTCCATTTGCCCGCGTCTACCTTAGTCCCTTCATCGTGGGCACATACACCCTACTTTAGGGATTTAGAGTCCCCGTTAAGGTTTGCTCCATTATCATATTGAAGGAATGTCCAATTTTGACATTATATTTGCCAAAACCCCAACCCCATAATATGTATCCGCGATTTTGTCTCATTGACTATGTCATTATTAAACATAAAAACGTACATATTATGTGAACTTGTGTTTATCTTATAAAACTCTTCACTTTTCACTCTCATTCTATTTGAAGTTTCTCAGGTATATCATCTACCATTTTTTGGAAGCAACTATCAACCTAAAAACTTCTAAGTCCCGTTTCTTCGACTCATATTCGTTAGCGCGTCAGCCTTATAATAATTTTTTTTTTATAATTTATCAAAAGTCAATAAATCTAACCTTAAAAAGTATATTATTCAGACACAGTCCAACTTCGTCCGATTAGGTAAAGAACTTCTACTAAGCCTTAGGATTGCAACTTGCGAGTTATCAAAGTCTATAACATTACTGCAAGCGCGCACATACATATTATATATAAAAAATTATCATATTTACTCTAAGTAGTCGTGTACGTTGAACAAATTATAACTTCATACGATTGAATGATCGAGTGTCAAATTTGTTTTTTTACGATTCATGTATATGATTATGATTGGTCATTTAATTTATTGATAGTAGTTATTTATTTTTTGAGTGCCATCACATACAAGGAATCCTACTATTAGGGTAATATTAATGTCAAATTGAACACACTCAAAATATAATTACAATAATTCAAATTGAGAAATACATACATATAAAAAAAATTACTATATTTTGGGGGAGTTTCAACCCCAAGATCTAAATTATTTTGACTTCTAATTTTCCCATTTTAATAAAACCTTGTTGGACATGTAACCAATTAAATGATTTCACAATTTATTAAAACAATTAATTTCTCCATCATAGATTAGCCAAGAAGTAGGTTTAATTGGTATAATTTATTTCCACAAGGTCAATATTATAAGTAATTTAAAATGAGCATATACATAAAAAAAAAATAGTTGATAATTTTTTTCTTTTTCTCTATTTTCCCTTTTCCTCCTACATGATTTTCAAACATTCAATAATAATAATAACATCCTCAGAGATCAGAGTAATTTTACATGCAGAATTTCAAAAGAGTAGGATATACGTAAATTTTAGCCCTAATTTCGATTCAAGAAGAATATTTCATTATACGAAAATAAAGAAAGCAGTATATAGCATTCAAAACGAAAAGATTTTTGAATATTCAAATTGTTTAAATTATTCATACCAAAACATAGTTTTTTTTTTTTTTTGGTTTGGTACTTTGGTATGAAGTGATTTAATTATAAGCATGTGTTTATTCATGTAATCTCAAGTGGATTTTTTTTCCCTTTAAAACTTGGTATTATTTTTAAGTCAAAACACTAATAATTATGAATATATATTATCTATAATTAATAACACTCTCAGTCTCTTAATTATTACTAAATTTTCATAATTTTTATTTCTAATAATATTTGGTTAAACACATTAATTTGACCTTCAATATACAATTTGAAAGGATGCTTGCATAGATCTCTTCATAGATTTTCTAATAATTAACTTAGGGATTAAGAATGTGTTATTGTCACTATATATTAAGTTAAAAATGGTTAAATAAAATTAAAGATTGAGAGTAGTTAAACCGTTACCTTTGAATAATAACTTGACTTAGCTAGAATTCAAACAATATTTTTGGAGCAATGATATGATAACGCCACAATTAGTACTAAATATATATGCTGACAAGATGAGGAAAGCGAGACTGCGATAATTTGGACATGCGCAAAGAAGAAGTACCGATACCCCTGTTAGGAGGTGCGAAAGGTTGAATTTATGAGTTACACGAAGGGGTAGAGGTAGACCGAAGAAGTATTGGGGAGAGGTGATCAGACAAGATATGACGAAATTTCATCTCACCGAAGACATGACCTTAGATAGAATGAATTGGAGGTCGCGTATTAGAGTACAAGGCTAATAGGCTAGTAAGATTAGATTGATGAATGACCTTGTGATATAGAAGTTAGTAGGAGTAGTCGTGTCTTTATATCCTGTGTTGTCGTTATCTATCTTATATTTGTTACTTTATCGTATTTACATACTATTATTTGCTTTTCATTATTAGTCGTTTTTCTTTTTTCTTTTCTTTTCCTTTTTTCCATATCTAATTTCTTTTGCTTATGAGGCTTGATTTTTGAGACGAGAGTTTTCCTGAAACAACCTTTCTATCTATATAATATAGTGGTAAGACCTGCGTACATTTTATTTTCCCAAACCCCACTTGTGGGATTCCACTGAGTATGTTATTGTTGTGTAATATTTCATAATATTTGCCTTTGTTTTTGTTCTTTTAGTTTTCTTTTTAGCATTTTATTGAGGATCTTCTGAAAACAGTATAAAAAAATATAAATTATGTTCTTTTTAAATCTATTTTATATTTTTCTCGATTTTATTGGGGTATTCACGAATTAAAGTTAATTTTTGAAACAATTTAAACGGATTTAAAGAGCCAAAAAGTTTTGTAATTTTGAAATGGACTTGGAAAAGTAATTACTAGAAATATTATGTAAAATATTGAGATTATATTCTCCACCTAAAATTAGGAATCTTAGGTATCCAAAAAGATAGTTTTATTTGCATTTTGAAAAAAAAAAATTATTATATATCTTATTGAATTAAAGATGGAAGTTTATAATGCATGCATCTCGTGTAAAATAAAATAAAAACTTATTTGTACTCTCAATTTAAAAAAAAGTCACATTTCGCTTATCAAAAATTAATTTGACTAATTTTTAAAGTTAAATAAGATTATATTAATTTTATATCTTAAAATTAGAATTTGAACATTCGAGAACTATATGAAAAGTACTATAAATATCAATTTTTCTCATATCAATATGATGAAAAAAATATACTAATATTTTAAAATCTTGGTTTAAGTTCATTTTTATTTGACTCTCGAGAAGCTAAACACGACAAATATTCTGGGACGAAGGTGCAATAATCCTCAATAAAGCATTAAAATAATGTGCAAGATTAATATGGATATTAAATTTTCAACATTTCCTTCTAGATAAATACTTTTTTTTTCTAACAAAATTTCTTCAAAATTGACAAATAGTCATATGATTGAAGTTTAATTAGTTTTAGCAAATTTCTAGGTAAATAACGACTCTAAAAATCAAATGTAGAATAAAAATATATATTTGGAACAATATTTTCAACAGCATCTTTGAATTTGTACTTTTCTTGTTGTAATATTCTAGCATCTTAATTAATTATAATTAGTTGGAAGTTATGATTAGGTTATCTAATTAATTGCTTGATCAATCAAAAACAATTAAGCAAATCTAAAAATCATTTTGTATTTTCCTTTATCATTAGGAAATCATTTCGTATTTTATTTGTTCGGATCATTATAACAAAACTCTATCTATAAATGGATCGTGACTCTTTGCATTCATCTAAATTCTTAAAAACTATGGTCAAAATCTATTCCAAAACTTTTTATTATGATTTATAATTAATTACCCACAAGTTAAAGCTCTAATTGGGGCAAAAAGATAATAATTAGAAAAAGACTTTTTCCTAATCCAAGTTTAAATGGAGTGTAAAATTTCTCCATTTCGAAGTATAATACAAGCAAATATATATAATATTGTTTCTTGTCCTTCTCGTAATTCGATTTATGTTATAATTAATTATCTCTTAATTTTTGTGTTTCAATTATCGCATTATTTAAATAATATATTTTTTAAAAAATTATTAATGTTTTTCTTACTATTTGCTAATTCTTCTTTGATATTGCATTTTTTCTCTTTTACTAACTTTGATATATAAATGAGACGATGATCTTTCTGAAATAATATAATTATCTCCACGAATTAATAGTAAAATCTTCGCATATTCTATCTTCCCAAAAATTCACCTAAAACTTAAAAAATGAAAAACATTCAAAATAATTAAAAAATAATAATGCTATAATTCAATTAACTATACATTCATCACATGTGAAGTATGTATTACGTAGTTGCATACTTCATCTTTGATAATAATGATGCAAACTTATTATTGTTTATTTTTTTTATCCTAGAAAAACTATTAAAAAAATAAAAAGTTGTATCACAGGCTCAATAATGAATTATAAACTATATTTATACATGCTAACAATTAATATTAGGTGATTTTTTTGATAAATAAAAAATTTCGATAATTGTGTTAATAAGAGTATAAGTTAGTCCGAACACCACGATTATTTTGTTATGCATTAAATAATTTATCTACTTACCTCTAAGTAAGCAATGAGGTTGCCTCTACCCCTCTAATTCCACACTAATCATTGACTAATACTCTAATAGTAAGAGATTTGGTATCTTCATGATTATTTATTTATTAATTTATTTTTTTGTCTTTTAGTTTTTGGTAGGGAAGTTTGCCATCTCTACCTCCAACTTGAGATTAAATTCTATAAATTAAGAGATAAAAGTTAAAGTAATTTGACTTTTGTCTCATTGTAATTAGATTAATCCATGTAACAATTCTTTAAACTATCATTTGACATTAAGAAAAATAATTTATTAACTTTATATCTTTATCAGTTAGGTGTAACATCTTTAATCCATCCAAGGACATGTACTATTGCTCCACTTTGGCTTAATAGGTTTCATGAATTTGTTCCTTTGGCTATACAATCTAACTATTCAACCCGCTAGTAATATTCTTCACTTTGGACTTAGATCTGCACGGTTTAAAAACATGTTACTAGTAGGTCAGGCTTGTTGTCTTATATACTAACATATCTCCTGTGTTTTGCCAATGTGGAACTTCTCATCTTAAGATGAGTTGTTACATACACTCCCTCTATGGATTCAACGTCCTCGCTTGTTTTGCCAATGTGGAACTTCTCATCTTAAGATGAATTGTTACATACACTCCCTCTATGGATTCAACGTCCTCGCTGAGATTTGACCCACCGTATGAGATTCCCCTAGACTCAACACTAAGGTTTGTCTCGCCTCACCAGGATTCGTCTAAACACAGTTGAACTCTGACCCACATTAACAAGGCTGACATAGGAGTGGCCGTCTCACTGGGATTCACCTAAACTTAGTTGAACTCTGACCCACATCAACAAGGCTGACATAGGAGTGGTCGCCTCACCGGGATTCGCCTAAACGTAGTTGAACTCTGGCCCACATCGACAAGGCTGACGTAGGAATGACTCTGATATCATCTGTAACGACCCAACCTGCTAGCAATATTGTCTGCTTTAGGCCTGGGCCTGTACAACTTTAAAACACGTAACTAGTAGATAAGATCTGTTTAATTACTTATATACCCAATATCTCTCTTATGTTTTGTCGATGTGGGACTTATCATCATAAGATATGTTATTACATACCATTAATGGATTCGAAAGATTCACCTAAATAAATAGCATATGCATCCCTCATTCTGAAGCTTATCAACCTATGAAGTTTCCAATACGTCTTTCTTTATGACATGTCCTCATCTGTCTGCCCTCCGTCATAAACGTCATAATAAAATTATAAACATGTAATAGGAATTAACGAGTTTATTTTCAGATAATTTATAATGTCATGGCTGATGTCAAGTGGGATGACATACTTATAATTTCAAAATAATATAGAATTAATTTATTTAATTTCATATAATCTACTATCATCTTGATATGGTAGTAAGCTAGTCAATTCAACCGTAGGTAATTACGTAAAAAATTTAAAAAAAATAAAAATACGACATAGGCTGCTTTGACAATTGACAAAGTATTAATTTTGACTATAAACTATTGAACTATTTATATAAAGTCATATGTATTTAGTAGGAAAAAAGAAAAACCCTCCAAATTGATTGAGATTTATTTATTTATTTATTAATAAAAGATTTAAATATCTACTACATAATTTCATAAATCCATGCACTTTACCAAACTATATTGTTACATGAGAACTGCTCCAGTAAAATAATACACATGGAAAAAAATATTTACTATGCATGGGATATTAATTAATCCATTATTTTTAATTATGATACCTAATAACATGTAAATATCAATGTTGGAAGCACACGTGTCACCTTTTTTAATAAATATATAATCAACAAAAACATATAATAATAATAATAATTACAAAAAATAAAGTATTGCGGCAATTAGGAGTGTGTAGCTAAATGTGAATTAAATTGTAATGAAGACATCTCTGTATAATATATTAAAGATATAAATACGTAGATAAATATTTTAATTTAATTTTGAGAATGCATATTTAAATGTTTCAATTTATTTTTTACGGTTTTTCGTATACATTTGATGTTTATGTGATACATAAATTTTAAAAGTGTCTAGATAATTATTTTATAAGTCAAAGTATTCAACTGAGATAGCGAAAATGAGTATTGTTTTTTTCCTTTCTTGATTGAATAATAATGAGCATATTTTTGTAGTTACTCAGTACATAAGTTCTATTGGTCACTTACTTTCTTATTTATTAATTTATGTATGTCATATGTAAGAAAATGTCAAAATCTATAAGTGATGAGAGTGCTTCACCCTTAATCAGAGGTTTGGGGTTCAAGCTCTGAGAATGAAAAAATTATGCTGGGAGCGCCATCTCTAAATGGGCTCTGCAATGCGCGATCCGAATTTAGTCGGGGCTCCACGGGCTTCGGACACCGAGTTGGAAACCAAAAAAAAAAAAAGAGTTCCATATAGAATTTGAAATAGTTATCACGATCAATGATTAAAAAAGTAATTTTTCGAATGAGATTTTTTAAATTTAAAACCTCTTACGTGTTTTTTCGATCAAACTCGTTTATGTGGTTTGCAGGGTTATTATGTTGAAGTAAAAATTTACCTTGTGTGCACTAAAAAATAGCAGATGTGAGTTCCATTTTGTGTATTTTGTTCAATAATAAAGTTGGAATGATAACAAACTAGCAAAAGAATAATGTTTAGAAAAATAAAGATGAATTTAATTATTGTATGATGAGAATTAATATATAACTTTCCATTCAGTAATTTATTCTGATTTATACATTAGAACAAAAGAGTTTTTTTTTTACAACAAAAAGTAGAAACAAATATTTGATATGGGACTTTTTGTATTTTTCTCCCCATAAACCTTTTTTTTTTCTTCTTACTTTTTATTTAACTGCATGTAACAACTAAAACTACTATTAACAAAAAGTGACACGTCTTGATCAATCAAAAAAATAAATTTTCAATTAAACTTCGCGTATCGAATAAACTTAGGTATATCGATCATAAGAGTTGCTCAAACTTCCAAGATTCATCAAATGTGACATTATTCATCATGTCACTATGATCATCCTCAAGCAAGAAATCCAATGTGCTAGTGAAATCATTGTCAATTTCCCATCCAAATCCCATATTGTTATTATTATTTTCCATCAATGGCCATTCATCAAAGCTTGGCAAGAACTTCAAATCTTCAAGAATGTTGGATGATGATGATGATGAAAATGAAGATGATGATGTTGATGGAGTTGGTTCTTGGACCAAAATCTCATGGGGTTCAATCAATGGAACTTCATCAATACAAAAGCCATTATTGTTGACTTCCACTATAGTTGAGTCAAAGTTATTTGCGCAACTTGACCCCACAGTGTTATTATTATTGTTATTGTTGTTATTATCGCCGTCTCTTGATTTGGTCTCTGTAATAGCTGATTGATCAATTGGAGTACTTTCAATATCCATTTGTGGCAATAATATTTCTTGATTTTTTTCTTGTTGAATTGGTTGATTTTCTTGTTCTAGCATGTTTGTTAGGTCAATGGTAATAGTGGAGAGTGGCTTGTGGGTGACTGGATCAATTCCCATTTTCTTCAACTTCTTCTTGATGTGTGTATTCCAGTGATTCTTGATTTCATTATCGGTTCTTCCAGGTAATTGAGAAGCAATTTTTGACCACCTACAAATGATAATATGATTAATTTACTCGATCAGATCACTAAAACAAACACTGCCTCTATCTATCGCGTAAAAAAAGAATCCAACACTAAAATGACATATTTACCCTCCATATGTTGCTAGGGGGGGTCCATTTTTGCACTTAGGTAAAAAAAGTTTTAAATAGGTAAACAAAATTGAAATATTATTGATGGATAACAATGACACATTGAAAAGTACACAATGAAGAATGGGTGCCTGAAATTGAGTTAAAGTTTTTGTCTACCACTTGAAAGTCACTCTTTTTATTTATTTATTTTCTTGAAGTTTTAAATTAAGAACTCTATGATCCACACAAAGAGCTCCAAAGGGACATACCACTTATTTAATAAGTACTACTCCATGACTTTAACTCTATGTTTTTTTTGTTGAAATATTCAAATGTCAAAAAGTGAAAAAGTATGAGAAATTATAATTGGCATGTTTAATTCTTTTAAGTAATTAATTTACCTATTGCCAAGTTGAGCATGAAGATCAATAACCATTTTTTCTTCATATTCTGATAAAAGTCCTCTCTTCAAATCTGGTCTTAAATAATTTGTCCATCTCAATCTACAACTCTTTCCACACCTTAAAAGTCCTGCACCAATATAACCAAAAAAAATAATTAAAAAAAAATCATCAACACATACAAAAATAAAATAAATAAACAAATAATTCACTTATTTTTTTTAGAAAATTGGACCAATTATAGGAATGAAAACAATCATTGAGACAACCCCTTACTGATTTTCTAAATTAGCACAATAAACACCATTGTCCCACTTATTTGAAATAAGGATGTATTCGATAAAAAGGAAAATATTTTTCTTTATACTAAACACGCTTTAAGAGTCTAGCAAAAGAGAAATATTGTATTTCAATAAAAGCAAAAGCGATGTGAATTAATATGTGTCTATTTCCTCTTATCATTTGAGCTAAACGCAACAGAGAGTTTGTTGCGTCTAGTCTGAATTTCGTCAGACAATATTTGTTTGACGAATTAAAGATGAAAAATGAGAGAAACCTGCAAGTTTAGGGACAGCTCTCCAACAACATTGGCCATTATTAAGAATGAAGTTAATGAGTTTCTTGTCTTCCTCAGCTGTCCATGGACCTTTCTTCAATCCAACTTTGTCACAACAAGGTTGTCTACCCATAATTTTCAAGAAAATAATAACTAAGTTCAAGAAAATTTGAACTTTGTTTGATGAAAAACAATAAGAAAGAGACTTTAGGATTATAATTCTTTTTTTTTGAGAAAGAAATGAAGTGTGGCCTAAACTCTTATTGACAACTAATAAGACCAGCAACAAAGGCCACCTACTTATATATAAAATCATACCAAACACCCCACCCCCCTTATACCCACCCCACTACCCTAGTGGGGTACCACACATTAACACCTATTGAGAAAAACACGGCTTATCAATAATTAAAAAAAAAATAATCTATTAACGAGTCAAATTGTTCAGATGGTAAACATTCTTAATTTCTTTGCAATTTTAAGATCGTGAGTTTGAACAGAATCAATACTTAAAATATAAAAAGATAGATGTACATCCAAACTAGCCAAAGAAAGTTTACATCTATAATATATACAAAAGATTCATCCAAACTCCCTGACTCTAAGCTGGCTTCGTCTCTAAATTCGAGTCATCAAAAGAGCCAAAATGTGTAAGCTTCAAAAGGGTAAAGAAAAGCAAAGATAAACCTATCAGAAATGAATTTAAAATTTAAATTTTTATTCGATTCGAAAATTTTCATTCTTAATTATTGATAAATATAAAAAATAATTTTGATTTTTATTCATATATATAATTTTAGTTTTTAAATGTTACTTTCAACTCGAAAACTACTTCTATTCTTTTTTTCAAATTTAACAAAATTTATGTTCACACACCCACTTACACACTCTTTTTCTTTTTTTTCTAAAAATTTATTTTCTAAAATTGATGTAATTTATTGACACGTGTAATTCATTCATGCAGCGCGTGCAAGCGCGTGTTATTTGTCACCTTCAGAAAGCGCCACCTCAACACACCACAGTTTCTCTCTTTGCTTGAGTTTGAAGCATAAAATAAAATAAAATAAAATAAAATAAAATAAAATAAAACAATTATGGAGAAAAATACTTTAGTCCTCTCATACCTCAGCAAGAATAGAAAATAAATTGGAAAATTAAGTAAAATAATTTTTTTAATTAAAATATACATTTATATGGATATGGTTATATTATGTACACTTGTTGAATATTGACCCTTTTAAATTTACTTATCATTTATCAATGTATATTTATAGATAACTTTGACTTGGATTGGTCTATTTGGCCAGGTACGGCCAATTAATTTTACAAAATATGTAAATAATTAAAATATAATATTTAATTTACAAATCACACTTGTAAATTAATAAGTAAAAATTAATAGTGTAGTCGCTCTAGATTAAATATTGTAAAACTCGATTGATATACATGTTATATTCAGTTTCAAAGAGAAATTCAGAATTTAATGTTTATAAATTTTATAGTAATCTCAAATTAATAATAAAATAAATAACTAGGTACTTAATCAAATAGTATTTATAAATATAATTATTTTATAATAATACCCCATAGTGCAACTCAATTGGTGAAAAATGACTCCTCTTAGAGAGTGTAAAGGAGCCTGAGATATCGAGTTCGATATCCCGTAGCACTGCAACGTGAAGAGGGATAAGACATACACAATACCTGAGTATGTGAACCCACCAGGAGGGGTCGTCACATAGTATTTATAAATATATTTATTCTATAATAATAAAAAGGACAATCCGATGCTCTGAAATTCTCGCTATGCTATAGGTCATATATTTATGAACATTTTTGGCACAAGGGTGTTTTATTTTGTGCTTTTAATAACAAAGAAAATATGTCTTGTTAAAGTTTTTTTTTAATTTTTTTATATAATAATTATGAGTTTGGTTTTCACTTTTTTTCTATTTTATACTTTAATGTACTAGGAAAATAAATCTATAAGAGAATAATAAGAGTAAATTTTTTTTAAAAAAAAATCTTCAAAATGATAAGAGAAATAAATTTTCACGTTTGGCTTGTGCATGAGATTGATAGAAATTGTTTTCTTAAAGTTAAATTCAAAAATAATAACATAGATCTTTCCTTAGGAATAAATTCAAGAGATGTTTAAGGAAGTAATTAAAGTAAGATTAATTCAATTATTATTTGACACACAACAAAAGTCTACGTTTTTAGTACTCCAAAATGGACCCACAATCGTATATACTAAGCAAAAAAAAATAATTAAAAATAAAATAAAATCTTATCCTTAGATTAAAACCAAAGAAAATTTCATCTGCCAGCTAGTGGTCATGATTTATTATAATATACAAAATAATTTTCAAAATATACTGAAGTCTACTAGAAGACTCAGTTTGAGTAATAATAATAATAATAATAATAATAATGTACGTGCAAATTTACCCAACTTATTGGTCGTAGAATAGTTTGATTTTGCTTAAATTCAAAATTTATATTCACACTTAGGAAATTTTTATGTAAATTGTTTACTAGAAGACTCAGTTTGAGTTAAACATAATAATAATAAAGTATATGTAAATTTACCCAACTTATTGGTCGTAGGATTCATATTCACACTTGGAGAAAATTTATATCTAATTAATTACTAATACTTGTAATAGAAGACTAAGAATTAATTAATTAATTTTTATATATATGGAATAAATTTCATAATATAATTATAGAATTTGTACTAAAATTATTAAGTTTAATCAAACCTTCTGCATCGTGTGTCCATATATATATATATATATAAGTGCAAATGTACCTAATTTGATGGTGAAATTCTTGAATATGTATGTATTTTTTTTTTTTGTGTACAAAACATAAAAAATTGAAAAAGAAGAACTAACTTTAATATTTATTTATCTATTCAACCTAATATACAAATTTTGTATATCGTTAAAAAAAAAAGAATTTATCCATCTATTTATTATAGACTCCACATATATATGTGCATTGAATCTATCTCCGATCTTAATCAGAAGTACTTTCCAATCAAACTCTTGAATATGTTGATTTAAATTATGATAGGGAGCAATTCTTGACGTAATGAACCTTATGCAATATGAATTTACAACGAATGTGGCCATAACAAAAAAATTTGAATTTGTCTAATATATTATTGTTCTTTTTTAATAAAATGCATGTATTAAAAAATTTGCTTCCTTAATATGGGGATTAAAATAACCAATTATATGTACATGCCAAATAGATTTAAAGATCTTTCCAAACCAAAAATAATTATTATTTGAGGCATTTATTTTTATTTATTAGAAATAAATAAGAAGAAAATAAAGTGGTTGAGCATCTAATTGGCATATTAACTACCATAAAAATTATTATATAGACATGCAAAAATATCATGGTATGTACTAATATTATTTTTTTCAAAATATAAATTAATTAGGATCTAAAATTGTACTTTATATTTCACGAGTCATTTTCACGTAGAGAAATGAAATATATTTTCCATCATGACAAATAATTCAAACTAACCTATTATCTTATTTGTGCACACGAAGTTCCAATAAACTAATTTATTATTCTGCATATTTTCTCCGTTCACTTTTAGTTGTCAAATTTTTATATTTTTACTTAATATAATGAGCAAATATGTATGAGACCCTATAAATTGATAGGAATAAAATGATAAATTTACTGTATCAATAATTGTTTTCTTCATAAGTGTGTCAAGTTAAAATTTGACAACTAAAAACGAAGAGAGGGAGTATTTGAAGTAAGGGCGGATCTAGGTAACTGGGTGTAGATTTCGAGAAACTCAATAACTTTTACGTTAACTCTGTATTTATATTAAAAAATATATATCAGAAAAGATTATTAGAAATCCAATAACAAAATAGATTCTTGATCCAGACAGAAATGAAATGGATTTAAGCTAATTTAATTTGTTGGACTCTTGGTTTGTTAATTAATTAATGACACTGAAAATTTGATTATTAATGACCTCTAATTAATCAAGTCCTAATTAATACTACTTGTCATATAACAAACAGTTTATGTGCATGGACCATATGGCTGCACAAAATACAAAACATTTTATAATACTAAGACTTTAACCAACTTCATGAAATATTAATTACCCATTTTTTCGGTATATATCACGATCCAAATCTATGACATGTAGTGTTTGTTTGGACCCAACAAACCTCGCAGGTTTATTCTTGGAGTGACATCATTATCGAGTCCAAAAATCATGTGCATCGACCATATGATAAAATCTTCATTTCCCTAACATTTTGATGCGTGGGGATATTCACCTCATCAAGTGTAACACACATCCCTTCTTCGAAAACTTGTCAACCAGAAATTAAAGCATGTCAATCCTTATAATCTTCAATCCACCCTTATTGGCTCGCCTATGTCATGGGCATGACAATATATTTGTTAAATTAATTAAATATAAATAATTTTTTTAACTTAATTAAACTAAACAAGTATTGCTAGATTTTCATTTCGAACCTGTTATTGCATTATTGCATGTAACTTAACTTCATGGCATAAAAGTATTTGTAGTTATTCTGGTTCAATTATTAAGTATTATCCTCAAAAGGCGCCTTAATAATTAATTCTAAACTTATTCTTTTCTCGTTCGGATGTTAGATTTGCCTAAGGTGTATCTGTAAGACTTGCTCTCCGTCATGAGCGTCATATATATTTTCACACTTTTTTTGTACTTTTATTAAATTTACATATTTCAAAGGTCAATATATAATAGAGACAAAAATGGGAAGTTACGTTTGTTCCCTTAAACATCAGCAAACATATGACTTAGCTGACTTGAATAGAAAAAAAACAATTAAACAGTTGAGTAAACGTTCACATTTTTTTTTTCTTGACTACTTGTTGTATTATAAGAAAAAATTTCTTTGACCAAAAAACAAAATATTTAATTTTATATTTATTATCAAACTATACTGCTAATATATAACACTTGAACCTTAAAAAAAAAAGGTTTATCAAAAGACATGTTATATATATATATATATCAAAAGACATGCCCCCTCATTTGCGAATCGTAACAGTCTATCTTCAAGTCTCATATCGGTAAAACACGAGAGATGTTAGGTGTATAAGTAAACAGACCTTACCAACTAGTGACGCATTTTAAAGTTGTGGAGGCTTAGGCCTAAAGCGGACAATATTACTAGCGGGCTGGATCGTTACAGATAGTATCAACGCTACTCCTGTGTCAACCTTGTCGATGTGGGCTAGAGTTCAACTGAGTTTTTAGGCGAATCCTATATGGTGGGGCAAACCTGCGAAGACATTGAGTCCATAGAGAGGTGTATGTAACAACCTATCGTTAGATAGAAGTCTCATATCGGCAAGTGACACATTTTAAAGTCATGCGGGCCTAGACTCAAAGCGAACAATATCACTACAGGACTGAGTCGTTACAAATGAAATAGAAAATATGTAGAAATTCTTTCTTATATATAATAATGGGTAATTATGACATTTAAGTTCAAGATCTTTGATTTGCCAACTCTTATACTATGCTGCATTATGGCCAACTCATTTATAAAAGAAAATATATTTTTATTTACCTAATTATTTAGAAGAAAAAAATGACAAAAGATGGTAGAACAACTTGATGAGTGTTGTTGGATACAACAAAACAATATTCCATTATTTGCCTATTAATAATTAATAACATAGGCTATATATAATTGATCTGACAAAATTTAAATTTGTGTGCTGGTCTATTTATTAGGATATCGGTCCCAACATAATTATTTTTGCATTGCTAGAAATTTAAATTTAAAATCTTTGATTAAGGATGAATATTTAAGTGATTGTGAATCGATTAATTCTATGTGCCATAAAAAACCATCATTTTTATTTAATTTTCATCACGCAAACAAGGGAAAAATCAAATGAATAATTGGATTAATCAACAACTATTGGTAGAATTAGTGACTAGATTATAATGTAATTATACTAGTGTCAATTAATGCTATAAAAAATACGTGGATTTAAAAATAAAAAAAACGAGTATTTTTTACTTTTTTCCCAATCATTTTAGTATACACCTGAACAACACTATTTTGACTAATTTGAATTCATATCATAAAATATGAAAATTCAATTTTAATAACTCGCATTCGAGATTCAGAGTCATCAGAATAATATATAGATACGCACCAATGTACTATATATAAACTTGTTTGCTTTGAAAAAAACAATATAATGCACATCGTTAATTTGCGATCGAATTAACTAAGTTCTTGTAATTTTCAAAATTAATTCTTTAAGCACAAAAAATATTAAATCTAGTGGAAATTAAGAATAAATCATGTCACACGCTTTTAAAATTAAATAGTCAAAATATATTTTTGGGTCAACTTTATATTATCATGCAAGAAGGCTCTCACTAAGTCACTTCACTATCAATATTAATAGGACTTATTTAATTTGTACGTTTGTTCAAAGACTTGAGAATATATATCAATTATATAATTTGTCTTATTATTCCTTTTCTTTAATTATTTTTTTTTCTTTATAAAATCTTGAAAAGCTAATGTGTAAATATTTGATTCTTTTTATATTATTGTATTACAGCTAAGATTTAAGAAAAGTTTTCAAAGTCATCCAATAAAACATACATATGTATATTGGTTTTTGGTTCGTGTGGGGCTAATATATATTATTTCTTATTTGATGAACATTTCTTACGTGCCTCAGTCTTCTTTGTTAAGTAGCGTTTTATTTTTTGTTATGAAATTTCTTGCATAAATTTGAATATACTGTATATGTTGAACGTATACTATTATGTATATACCAGTAAAATGTGTATTGTATTTATATTGAGATTTTTTTTTGTGACATTTGCATGGTGAATATAAAAGGAAGATATTTCATTATTTTCTCAATGATGTGAGGTCGAAAATATATACATATATGTACAAAAATTAGTTTTATATATCAAAATAATGAATGCATAATGCATATATTCTTTAATATAAGATTATTAATTAATCATAGTCAAGTAATATGTGGACTTTTTACTCCATTTACCATTCATCATGATAAATCAGCATGATTTGGTGAAAAATGGAGTTAAGATAAAAAAAAATTTTGAGTGAGGCATCATGCCATAATTATTTAATTAAGAGGATTATTGAGTACTAAATATCTACTCATATAATTAGTCAATTAGATGAAAGTCAATGACTCGTAAATATTTAACAAGGTGTCATCATCTATGATTCTATATGTATCCACACTACATACATTAGCCAGACTGACTAATTCAGATAATCGCATCTCATTTTAGATTTAACAAAAAAAATTCTACTAATTTTTTTCTTTTACATTTGATTAAAAGTGAAAGAACTTCATTATTCATCCCACATCCCTTAACGATAAGGTTCAACAAGTTCAACTCAAATCAGAGACAGATCTACGATGTTAATTACGAATTAATTCATGTAAATATAATAATTTATGACCAGATCATCTGCGCGTATATATATATAATAGTTTGGAATATCGACTAATTTGTTAACAAATATTTGTGGGAACAAACTCATGCATGCATGCATTAATTAAATAAAAATGAATGCATTAAATTAATAAACCAATCACTATCTCTATTAATTATATTAATTTGTTAAGACAAAAACATTGGACCCCAAATGCAGCCAGTCAATATAATTTAGAGGTTTGGTTAAGTTTATTACATAATGATTTTGAATAAGTCATGATTTATCAAAAATTAGTTTATCTATATCTCTATGAATTTGAATAAAGTGTTGACTTTTACCCTAATAAACTAATTTCATATTATTTTTTTAATCAATTAAGTATATTTAATTAAATTAAAAGTTGAAACTTCACCCTGCAAGAGGTACTTTTATTATATATTATACGTGCATGGATTTGGCTCTCCCATGCATGTAATATTTAAAAGATTAACATTTAATGTTCGTTGAAAATTATCATCACTATGGTTTTTTTTATTGAAAAAATTGAAAGAAATCAATTAAAATGAATAAATACCTTCAATGCATGATCACTTGTTTGAAAGAAAAAAAGTACCACTCATTTTTATTGGTATCGAGTTCATTTGAACAAATTCCAGATGATAAACAAATAAATATATTCTAACTTGGAGGATGCACATTTAGACGCAACAATTCGTCTTCATAGTATTAGTTGAACACTCCAACTAACAAAATAATCATCTAGGCACCTTCCAAAATTTATGTGTCGTATAAGATGTCTACAAGATACAGATTCTCAAGTTTGGAGTGTTTTATTAGTTGCAATTAAGGCCAAGTTAAGTAGTTTATTTACGTATTATGCCAATAAAAAATAATTATGAGTATAAATTATTATTGTTTCAAGAATTATATACATAGGTATTATATGTAACTTTTAAAACCCAAGGAAAAATCTTTGAGTTACTATGTATATTGACTTTGGCAAATAAAATAATTAAATGCTATCCAAAATTTTGACTAATTAATAAATCATACTGATATTTTGAAATTTTTAATAGTCAAATACTTGTGCAAGCTAATGGATATATGACCTTTATAAATGACAACTAGTTGTTTATATTTGAATAAAATCCATAAGGTTTAATTAATTAAAAATATAAAAAGGAAGGTTACAAGAAACATGAATAAGCAAATGTAGAAAATGCCATCAAATAAAAAAAAAGTCAAAAACAATTTTAATATGGTTTGAGTATAATATATTATATCTATGATCTAAAAATGGAAAAGAAAATAATTATTACCTCATAACCATGTACAAAATTTAAGCAAACTTGAGGATTTAAGTTATATACTCTGATCTATTCGAAAATAATTTCTCCATCTAACATCGAAAAAGGTTGATATATTATTATTATAATTGTACACTAACATGGTAAAAATCTTTTGTCACTATTATAGTTGTACACTAACATAGTAAAAATTCTTAAACAAAAATGTACTATTCCCAAACCATTTATTAAGAAATCGAAAACTATGGGAAATATATTATTGTCAACATTCTTGTTTTCATGAAATTAATATTTTTACACTTTCCAAGTTTGAAAATTCATAGGGATTCATATTATAACTAAGTCTAGTCCATAATCTAATTAAGTAACCAAACTATAAAAAGCTAACTAAGAGACATTTCAAAGTGAACCTTCTTTTACACATAGTAGCGCGGTGCACAAAACATTTATCTCGCGTTAGTAGGATTTTCAGAAGGACCACACTCTAAAAAATGTAATGTAGATATAACCTATTTTAATGCAAGTATTAGTGGTTGATTTTACGTCTCAAATCCGTGACTTATAGGCTGCACTAAGACAACTTTACCATATACTATTCCAAAGAAATTTCAAAGTGAACCTTCTTTTATATATACACACATATATACCTCATTTCTTTTTTAGATTGTTTAAAAAACAATGCCATTTTTCCTTTTTGGCAGCATTTTAATTTCAACTTTCAACGTGACATGTTTAAGGCCACAAGATTAAAGATCATTTTGGTATATTAGACAAAACTTTAATTTCGAACCACACAATTGAAAAATCTTCTTTTTTCTTAAACTCCGTGTCAAGTCAAATCAAGTCATTCTTTCAAAACGTAGTGTGTGTATGTATGTATATATATAGGGCATAGTCTGGTACACACAACACCGTGTGTTGGTTAGGTTTATGGAAGCTAGGTTGCACCCAAGGAGTGTGATGTAGATAACCTACTATGATGCAAAGTATTGATGACTATTTTCACAGCTTAAACCCATGATCTATAAATCAGACTGAGACAACTTTATCGTACGTTGCTCCAAAGAAAATTCATAGTCTTTTTTTGGGGGTTGCAAATTCAACTGTGTGATGTTAACACGTTTCCTGCAGTAGACTATCTAGCTAGGTCGAGTCCAATATATTCTCATTAAAATTTAGCCATCAATTGATTTAGATTGACTATTATATTATAAGATAAGAATTTTTTTTAAATATCAGACATGAAGTTTCTTGTGTTTTAAGGAAGAAATCTGACTGTTTCAAAATAAATATTTTAATTTATCTGTCTCATTTTATATTATACTGTCACTATTTAAAGACTATTATACTCAATTTTGAGATTACCATTTAAGCCACATCCGTATTGAGTAAAAATCTACAACCTATTTGATTCAAAATAACTTTAAATATGTGGTGTTTGAAAGTTTCTTAGGACATAAATTCATGCATGTATACTTGAAATTGTGGATAGAAGTGTAATTTTCTTTTAAAAAAATTGGTGCAGGTTAAATAACGATATTCAAATAAGTTACCCTGTATGTGATACCTTTTCCTTTTTAGTTCGTTCCAGAAAGAATGTCCTTTTATTATAATTAGAAACAATTTAACTTTAAAATTTTCCTTTCAATCTTAATGAAATGATTCTCCACCACACAAATATTTAAAAATTATTTTACACCCAAAATTTCAAAAGTCTTTCTATTTTTTTAACTAAAAATTACACAAATACACGATATTTATAAACTTAATTACTATTAGTCCCTACCATTTAAAAAAATTACTAAAATTCCCGTATTTCGCTATTTCGCTGATACATGATACACATTTATAAACTACCAGTTAGTTTCACTGATACCTAAAAAAAAATTAAACAATCAATTAATTACTAATACGTTTTTTAATGGTTTCAATATATTAAAACTAATATAGTCTAATTTTTAATAACTGATACACACAAATCATCAATAACCCTAAAATTTCGCGTTGTATCAATGCATATTTTTATGTATCGACGTTTCTTCAAAAATCAAAGATTTTTAGTAATTTTAGAAAGAGTTGGTTTATATTGAAATTAAGCCTATAAAGTATGAGATTTCTATAATTTGCCCTTTTTTTAAACACCGTGTCAAATCAAAATGGATGCCACGTTAAATAAAATGTGTGCCCATGATTAAAAGTGTCCAACACAAATCATGTCGAATAAATAATTGGGCCAATCTTGGGTTTAAACCATTAAAGAAAGAGGCCTTATTATCTCTTATTGATATAGCCATATCGGTATGGATCAATCTTGAACCCAAATAAATGGCCCAAATCATTTTGGGAATGAAATGGGCTTGGCATGTTTGATTAACCCAACACCAAATACATCATTTACACAAATGGCCTTATATTGCCACTATTTAAAGCAACCCCCCCGCCCCCAACCCTTTGCCTCTTCCTTCAAATGGGCTTGCCTCTTTTTGATTGCTCCTAAGAAACTGAGAAAATCGCCTAATTTCTGTTGCACTGTCTCTAAAATGCTCTAAAAAGTTGGTCGGGCCTACAATGAAATTATTAGTGGCATCGTTATGGACGATTCCATAAAGTTCTCATAGAAAAATTGATCGGGAAGAACCGCACTTGAAAAATCTGGGGGCTAACATGTATGAAAAATTAAAAATTGTCTAATTCCTATTACGTCACCGCTAAAATGCTCCCAAATGGCTTAAAAAGCCACCTAGGCCTACTGAAATTATTAGCGACATCGTCATGGACAGTTCCATAAAGTTTTCATAGTAAAAAAGGCCCAGAGTATCCACACCTAAAAAATTTGTGGGCAAACACATGAAAAACTAAGAAAATCACCTAATTCCTATTGCATCATCCCTAAAATGCTCCAAAACACTAATAAGTCGTCCGTACCTTCTAAAATTTTTAGTAGTGTCGTTATGGACGGTTTCGTAAAGTTTTCATGAAAAAATAGACTTAGAGCCTAACACCTAAAAAATCTATGGGCTAACACACGAAAAATTAATAAAAATCACCTAATTCCTATTGTGTCGCCCCTGAAATGCTGCCAAACACCCTCAAAAGCTAGTTGGGCCTACTAGAAATTATTAGTTGTGTCATTGTGGATGGTCCCATAAAGTTTTCACGAAAAAATAGGTTTGGAGTCTCGACACCTAAAAAATCCGTGAGTTCACACGAAAAACTAAAAGAATCACCTAATTCTTGTTGCATTACTCCTAAAATGCTCCCAAATGCTCTAAAAAGCCGATTGGGCCTACTCGAATTATGAGCGGCGGTGTTACGAACAATTTCGTAAAGTTTTCACAAAAAAATAAGCTCGAAGCTTCAGCATTAAAAAATTCATGGGAAAACACACAACAAAAATTAAGAAAATCGCTTTATTTCTGTTGAGTCTCCCTTAAAATACTCCTGAACGCCCTAAATGTAGGCTGAGTCTACTAGAATTATTAGAAGCATCGTTACAGACGATTCTGTAAACTTTTCACAGAAAAATAGGCTCGAAGTCCTGACATCTAACAAATTTGTGGGCTAACACACGAAAAACTGAAAAAATCACCTAGTTTCTGTTATGTCACCCCAAAAATACTCCCAGATGCCTTAATATTTTAGATGGGACTACTGAAATTATTGGCGACATCGTTATGAACGGTTAAGTAAAGTTTTCACAAAATAATAGGCTCAGAGCCTCGACACCAAAATTTTTGTATGCTAACACACAAAAAACTGAAAAAATTACCTAATTCCTATTGCGTTGCTCCTAAAATGCTCCCAAATGTCCTAAAAATCTGGTCAAACCTACTGAAATTATTAGTGATGTCATTACAGATAATTTCGTAAAGTTGTCATGAAAATATAGGCCCGGAGCCCCGTTATCTGAAAATTCTGTGGGTAACACACATGAAAAACTGAAAAAATCACCTAATTTTTGTTGTGTCATACCTAAAATGTTCCCAAACACTCTAAAAAGCTGATCGAGCCTACTAGAATTATTAGCGACGACGTCACAGACAATTCTATAAAGTTTTTTTTTTAAAAAATAGGTCCAAAACTCTGACACCTAAAAAGTCTGTGGGATAACAGACACAAAAAAGTGATAAAATTGCTTAATTCCTATTGCATGACTCCTAAAATGCTTTGAAATGCTCTAAAAAGATGGTCGAACCTACTAGAATTATTAGGGCGTTATTACAGACGATTCTGTAAAGTTTTCACAAAAAATAGGTTCGAAGCCTCAACACCTAAAAATTTCGTGGGCTAACAAACACAAAAAACTAAGATAAATCACCTAACGGTTGTTACATAGCACCTAAAGTGCTCTCAAATGCCCTAAAGAGCAGGTCAGACCTACTAGAATTATTATCAATGTCATTATAGATGGTTCCATAAAATTTTCATAGAAAAATAGGCCTAAAGTCCAAGAACCTAAAAAATTCGCGGGTTAACACCCACAAAAAATTAAGAAAATCTCCTAATTTCTATTCCAGAGCCCATAAAATGTTATCGGGTGCCGTCCGACAACACCGGACCTACTAGAACTCTTGATAGGCTTGTTACGAACAGGTTCATGGAATATTTCAAGAAAAATGGGTTCGGAGCCTCGTCACCCCTAGATTCGTCAGCTAACACCTACCAAAAACTAAGAAAATTGCCTAATTCTTGTTCCGAAGCCCATAAAATGCTATCAGGCACTGTTTGACGCTACCGGGCCTAATATAACTCTTGTGATCTACCAGCGATCGGTTTACGGAACAAGGAGTTAAGACTTTGAGTCTCCTAAATCTTTCATGGCTTGTTATGGACGGGTACATAGAATTTTCCAAGAAAAATAGGCCCAGAGCCTCGACACCCTTTGAATCCATGGGCTAACACCCATAAAAAATTGAGAAAATCGACTAATTCCTATTCCAGAGCCCACAAAAATACTACCAAGCGCCATTTGACACCACCAAGCCAACTAGAACTCTTAGCGGGATTGTTACAGACGAGTACGGAGATTTCTTCGACAAAAATGAGCCCAAAACCTCGGCACACCCCGAATAAGTGGGCCAATACTCATGAAAAATTTAAAAAATTACCCGACTCCTGTTCTGGAGCACATAAAATGCTATCAGACGTTGTACAATGCCACCGGGACTACTAAAACTCTTGGCGGGCTTGTTACGGATGGGTATGTGAAAATTTCTAAGAAAAATGGGTTCGGAGCCCCGACACCCCTAGATCCATGAAAAATTGAGAAAACCACCTGATTCCTATTCTAGAGCCCATGAAATTAATGGAGAAAACTGCCTGATTCCTATTCTAGAGCACATGAAATTTTATCTGGCATCATTCGACACTATCGAGCCTATCAAAACTCTTGGCAGGATCATTATGGATGGGTACCTGAAATTTTATGAGAAAAATTAGCCTAGAGCCTCGACACCCCTGAATTCATGGGCTAACACTCATGAAAAACTGACAAAATCATCTGATTCCTTTTTTGGATCCCATAAAATGCTATTGGGCACCGTCCAATGCCACGAGGCCTAATGGAACACTTGGCGGGCTGGTTACAAACTGTCAAAATCGCATGTTTCTTGTACTCTTGCCTATAAAACACTCCCATACGTCGTTCGACACCACCTGGACTGATGGGACTCTTGGAGGCCCAGTTACAAATCGTGAAATTTTTGGAGAAAAATGGGATCGGAGCCCCGTCACTCCCTAAATCCGTGTGCTAACACCTAAAAAATCTACTAAAATCACATGTTTCCTATTTTTTGGCCCATAAAATGCTACCAGGAGTCGTTCATTATCGACGGGCCTACGTAGACTCTTAGAAGGCTCGTTACGGATGGGTTGGTGTAATTTTTTGAGGAAAATTGGGCCCGCACCATCTAACACCCACAAAAATATATTGTAATTGCCTGTTCATCTAGCGTCGTCGAGCCTATTGGGACTCTTCACGGGCTCTTTGTGGATGAGTTGATATAATTTTTTCAGAAAATTAGGCCCGAGCCTCTGACAACCCCAAAAACCATGGGCTAACACCCATGAAAAATTATCGAAATTGCCTGTTTCCAGTTCCTTGACCCATAAAATCCTACCAGGCGGTCTTCAACCCCACCGGGCCACCTAGGCCTCTGGTCGAGATCGTTACGGACTCCTCGGTATAATTTTTTGTGAAAGTTTGCCCTGAGCCCCGGGCAGCGCCAGAAACCATAGGCTAACACCTATGAAAAACTACAAAAATCGCCTGTTTCCTATTCCTTGGACCATAAAATCCTACATGATGATCTCCAACCCCGCCAGGAAACCTGGGCCTCTTTTCGGGTTCATTACGGATCCCTTGGTATAATATTTCAGGAAAGTTGGCCCCAAGCTCGGGGAAGTGCCAGGAACCATGGGCTAACACCCATAAAAAACTGCTAAAATCGTTTGTTTCCTATTTTCTTGTTTCATAAAATCCTACAAGGCGATCTCCAACTCCGCAGGGCCACCTGGGCCTCTTGCCATGCTCTTTATGGGCCCCTTAGTATAAGTTTTTAGGAAAGTTGGCTCCGAGCCCCCGGCAACGCCAGGAACTGTGGGCTAACACCTACAAAAAATAACCAAAATCACCTGTTTCCTATTCTTTGACCCATATAATCCTACCAGGCGATCTCCAACTCCGTCGGGCCACCTGAGCCTCTTGCCAGGCTCGTTACAAATACCCCGATATAATTTTTAGAGAAATTTAGTCTAGAGCCCCGGGCAGCGGTAGGAATTGTGGCCTAACACCTACAAAAAACTACAAAAATCGCATGTTTCCTATTCCTTGACCCATAAAATCCTTTCAGGCAATCTCCAACCCTACCGGACCACCTGGGAACTTTCTGGGCTCGATACGAATCCCTTGATATAAATTTTCAGGAAAGTTGGCCCCGAGCCTCGGGCAGCGCCAGGAACATTAGGCTAACACCCACGAAAAACTATCAAAATTGCCTGTTTCTTGTTCCTTGACCCATAAAATCCTACTAGGCGATCTCCAACCCCGCAGGGCCACCAGGGCCTCTTGTCAGGATTGTTATGGACCTCTCGGTATAATATTTTAGGAAACTTGGCCTTGTGCCTGAGGCAGCGCCTGGAACCGTGTGCTAACACACACAAAAAACTGTTGAAATAGCCTGTATCCTTTTCCTTGAGCCATAAAATCCTACTAGGCGTTCTTCAACCCCACCAGGCCACCGGGGTCTCTTGCCGGGATTGTTATAGACCCCTCGGTATATTTTTTTTGGAAAGTTGGACCCGAGCCCCGGACAACGCCAGGAACTATAGGCTAACACCTATGAACAACTGCTAAAATCACCTATTTCCTGGTTCTTGGCCCATATAACCCTACTAGGCGAACTCCAACCTAGTCGGTCCCCTTAAGCCTCTAGCCGAGCTCGTTACGGACCTCTCGATATAATATTTTGAGAAAGTTGGCCCCGAGCCCCGGGAAACACTAGGAATCGTGGGCTAACACCCACGAAAAACTACCTAAATCGTCTGTTTCCTATTACTTGGCCCATAAAATCCTACTAGGCAATCTACAACCCCCGCTAGACCACTTGGGCTTCTTGCCGGGATAATTACGGAGCCCTCAATATAATTGTTTGGGAAAGTTGTCCCGAAGCCTCGGGTAGTGCCAGGAATCATGGACTAACACCCACAAAAAACTATCAAAATCCCCTATTTCTTATTTTTTGGCCCATAAAATCCTACTAGACGATCTCTAACCCCATCGGGACACCTAAGCCTCTTGCCGGACTCATTATGGACCTCTCGGTATAATGTTTTGAGAACTTTGGCGCCAAGACTCGAAAAATGCTAGGAATCGTCGGCCAACACCCATGAAAAACTACTAAAATCGCCTGTTTCTTGTTCATTGGTCTATAAAATCCTACAAGATGATCGCATACCCTGACGGGACACCTGGGCATCTTGCCGCGCTTGTTACAGACCCCTCG
>JBCEWC010000342.1:3630-61379 GCA_038996855.1 Solanum aculeatissimum | reverse complement strand
TGAATCATGTTTTAGAAGTGAATCCCGAGAAGCGTCATTTTAAGGTATTTTTGTAATTTTGAAAAGGGTAGGGATAAACCGAGATTATTGTCCCAAATTATGGGATTTGTAAAATTTTCCCTTTATTTAATTTAAAAAAAAAAATTATTTAATTCGGTTTTTTGGTTAACCGAATTTAATTATTTTAAAACCGAACACCAAGCCGAACCGAATAACCGAAAAATCAAAACCAAAATTTAAAAATATTTAATTCGATCGTTTTTTTCGGTTTAAACCATATTATGCCCAACCCTACTTATAATACATCTTTATTGCATGTAAAATTACTTTTATATAAGTGTAATTCACTTATATTATATGCATTATTTATTTTTAATATATAGTGCAGATTTTTAAATCAAAATGATTATAATACATTTTAATACATTTATAATGCATATATAATTCACTTTTAACACATAATACAATTGCTATAAATGAAAAATATTTTTCAAATATGGAATATCTAGGTAAATAAAAATATGTTTAAAAACAATAAATATTTTATAAAAGGGAATTTAAAGAGGTAAATTATTCCTAAAATCTCATAACAAAAATCATAACAAAAATGGTTAAGCTTTTATGTTGACAATTTTAATAATTTCTTATTACATGAAATACTTAAGTAAGAGTCATATTTCAGGTAATGTCTCAACACGGATATTATGGGATCGGGTGTTATATTCCGACACGAATATTATGGATCGGGTATCACATTCCGACACGATATACATTGGATCGAGTGCCACATTCCGGTATGATAATATTAAAGAAAAACATATTGAAGTGATTTAATATACTCAATCTCCAATAATCCATCTCCCGAAAGAAGTGTGGTATGGAGGCCTGAGTCCTCATGTTTGTTTTTTATATTGTTGTCTGATTATGTACCTGTTTTATAATGTTGTCACTTGTACTTGTTGCTTGCCACCTGTTAAATGTTATAATTGATTTTCTGATATTACTTTATGTATATTGATTTCTATTTAGAGTCGGTCGATGATACCTACTCAATACATGTGACTCTTACTGACCCCTACTTGTATTTTTCTTTGTTTTGCTTTTGTGGAGTGCAGTGAATGTCCCATTGACTTCGAGTTGTCCTCAGCTCTAGCTGGTCGTCGGTATATCAGATTTCAGGGTGAGCTAACCTTCTAGCTCGTGTTGGATTCTATCAGTTATGACATGATGTCCTTAGTTTTCGGACATAAACTATTTTATTTATTTATTTGGTGTTGCTACTCTTAGACTTAGTATTTGAGATTAAATGTCCTTGATGTGATGACTTTTAGGTTTTAGGAAAACGTTGTGTAATAGACTTAGTGATTTTGCTATTTTTATTTTAAAAGTTTAAACTTCCGCATTAATATCATATTTCATAAGTTAAACAACTAATATAAGTTGTGATTTGAATCGTTGGTTCGCCCACTTAGGGGGTTAGGTGTGGGTGCCACTCACGAACCATTTTGGGTAGTGAAAAACTTGATATCAAAGCTTTAGGTTCATTGATCTTGTCACACAAGGACAGGTCTAGTAGAGTCTTACGGAATGGTACGGGAACGCCTTTACTTTTCTTCTAGAGGCTATAGAACCTTAGAAAAAATCCTTTCTTTTTTTCTTTCGTGCTATTACTTGAATCCAATTGGTATCTAGGTGATACCAATTGGTATCTGATCTTATTCAGTCTCTTTCGCAATGGTTAGAACTAGAGAAATATGCAACTATTGTAGCTCCTCATATGGATGCGTTCTAGGAGTCAGACAAAATTTCTTGATTGAACATAAGCTTTGATGACTTGTGACAAACACGATCTCTTCACTAAGATCTTAAAGTTGAAATTGGATCTTCAGGGATATTTAATATGAGGATGCTTATGATTTGTAATGAGTCACCTTTAGATAAAGTATTCAGAAAGTAAAGAGACTACATCAGGCTTGAGAGAAGCCAACTAGCGTTCTTAAATTTATCGATTCGAAATAATGCACTCTTATTTATATGAATCGTGTATTTAAGTTAGATCCAGATATGATGTACTTTCAGACTTTGTTTCCAAATCATTCGTCAGACGTTATTCTTGAGAGGATAGTTAGGTTATGGCTATGAATACTTAGTCGTATTTGATTCCTCTGAGAGAAAGTGATTGAAGGCTTTTGTAAATCATAATTGATAGAATAATCTTAGAGTTAGAAAGATATATAAACTATGAAGAGTGGAAATAGTAGATGATTGAAGTAGGTAATTAAGAGTCGTGTGGTGATAAACTAAAAAATAAGGTGATAGATCATGTCCTTTTTTAGTTTTGATTAAAAAGTAGTAATAAGTATCATCTAACTTTCAGGATAGAAGGTAGAGAAAGAGTTGTTAGTTAGTATGAGATGGGGTATACTCAGATAGAAATGAAGTTGATGTTGACATGCTATTGTGTTAGTAAAAAAAAAATCAAGTATAGGTGTTGAATAGAAGAAGGGCATAAGGTGGTGCATTTAAACTAGGCTCATGATTTTGGAAGAAGAGTTACATGAGATTTATAGATATGAACTTAGCTAGGTAAAAAGGTATAATGGATAAGATAAATACCACTTAACTTATGAAAGGAAGTATGATGATAGACTATACTTAAATATACTGTGAGATTATAAAGGTAGATTTCTTATCATGAGATTTAGTGGTTTAACATTCTTGACTTTATCTAGTAGTTTAGAGTTGACATAGTATGTAAAGAGTAGGATATACATGTTTAGCACTAGACCCTAAACTTGTACTTTAGGTGAGATTATGAAAAAAGGGATAGCATGACGAGAGTGATACTATTAGTTGGAGATTTGCCCTAGTAGACTTGACCTAACATACGCGAGAAATTAAGTTATTAAATTGAAAGAAGTGTGATATTATGAGTATGGTGAATGTGAGCCTTAAATGAAAATAGTGAATTGAGGTTAAGCCATCAAATAAAAAAAGGCCTAAGATGTATATCCAAGATAGTATATAATTATGTGATACTTTAAGTTTATGATTTACTGTGGGTACCAAGATAGTATACATTTTTGTCAATGTAGAAGAGACTGATATAACCATCCTTTATTACGCTTAAGAGTTTATTCAAAGGGGGTTAAACATTGATAAGAAAATTTTTAGTGATGGGTCTTTGGTACGACTAATGGGTAGGTGGTGAAATGTATCTCAAGGATTTCAAATGGGGATTGGTGATTTCATAATAAGCTCCAAGGGAATGGATTGATATTGGAATGATAAGCTTATGGACAAATAAAGTCCCAACGAGTAACTTGGGGGAAGGCAATGGAGGATTTTAGTAGGAGAGTGCATACAAAAAAATTGAGTTAGTCCTTTGGATTCTATTGATATAACTGGGTTTAAAGTATCATGTTGATGATACGGTTGGCTTCAAGATGATGACAATGTCTACTGAGCATAATGATAATAAGAATTCGTGATGGATTATGATCATAATGCAATCATATGACAAGGATTTTTTTATTAAATCAATTTGGTGTGGTAATAGTGACTTGTGGATCTTTAAAGTTATGAATTATTATTATTTGATTAGTAACATGAAGAAAAGATATAAAATATGTTGAGACACTGCTCGAATAGAATTATAAAGAGTTAGACTAAAAAATGAATAAAATTAGTGAGATGTAGGTTAACCTTTAGAAATATATAGGAACAAAGACATTCACTCTAATAGTAAAGGTCAAAGATGTATCTTCTGAGAGAGTGGAGAATTGAATTCAGAGACACGTGGTCCATCTATTTGCTTTGGGTATGGTGATAACATTACGTATCATTGATTTGGGTTAGAAAACTATTGGGTAATATTTGAAAAATAATTCTATATATATGTGCGACTTGAATATGATGGTAAGCTCTTTTTGTGATTTTGAGTATGGTAATTAGTAAATTGAAGTTTTTATAAAATATCTGTTAAGGTCGATAAAGAGCCGATCAATAATAAGTTAAGATACATAAATTCATAAAAATATTCATGGTATGAGTTAATGTTGATAGATAAGGAGAATTGGGTTATATGATTGAAGTTAGAATTCAAGTTATTCATAGTGGGTCTATGTTAATAGTAGTGTGTTTTGTCAAGGTATGAACTGGTAAAGTATGAACTAATCGAATTGTATTGGATGTAGAACATTTGAAAGGACATATGCATGATTTGGATTATAAAGTTAGTTATTTTTAACTATTAAAGGATCTAAGGAAGGTCGTTACTTACAATTTTCATTTAAAGTTTGAACAAAATATATACATCATGAGTTATTTGTGAAAGGATATGATTGATGTGCAAGATAGTTAAAGGAATAAATATTAGATAAAGACGTTTGAAATTGAAGTTATGAAAGGAATCTGAGAAAAGTGAAGGAATACAACATCTCGTATAGATCTTTCGTTCGAAGTTGAAGGTGATATGGATTTTCACCTTTGAGTTCAGACATTATCATATAATATGAACTGAGCGACACAAACTTATTAGGGGTTTATTCATAATTTTTATGAAGTAAAAATTTAATTCAACTGACGAATAGTGATGTGAGGAAGATGTTACATTTATTTTAATTTGAATTATGCAAATTATGATGAATGACTTATTGGGGAACTACAGTATGGACCAAAAGTTCCACATGATTATTAAGGATTTTGAGGCAATTGAAACTACTCTATTGTTGAGACTACACATGCTATTGTGATACTCTCTTGGTAATGTAAGGTGTTTCTAGAGACTCAATCATTCTAGATATGACAAAATAGATGTTATTTTATTACAATTAAAGTTTTTAGCAATTCTACAAGGGTCATCTTGATCAATCAATAAATAATGTAGAAGAGCTACTATGAATACTTATAGTTATCCGGTAGTCTTAAGATTCATTCCATTATTGAGGTCATGTTCTGACTGTATATGATTGAATGTGGGGCTTGTTGAGTCTAGCTCTATCTTTGTTTACGATCACTGCTATTGATCTATTATTTTTTTATAGTGTTGTTAAAGGTTCTACATGTTTGAATTTATCACTTGCTAAGTGGTTACTTGATCATTTCCTTTATTGAGTTAGAAAATTTTAATTTTCTATAATGAGTATCCTATGTCCAAAGATGAAATTTTATAACTTAAGCTTGTGAGAAGAGTTGATTATAAGAATGAAATCTTAATAAAATCTGTGATGGTTTTTGTATTATGAGTGAGGGGTGGTTCATTTAGGTTCAAATCTGATTATAACTGATATTATTGATTCAGAATTTTATCAATGATTATGTGAGGAAAATATTATCCAAATGGTTGTGTTATGATCGAGTGAGTTTTGATCCTGATTGTGTTCATGGGTTAGTCTGTGACTTGAAGAACTAGGTGTTGTAATCATGAACTTTCCAAATGATGGTATGAATGATTATACGGGCACCGTGCTAACGCTACAAGGCAGGGGAACCAGACCCTATGTGCCAAGAAAATTGGACCTGGATTTACAGAACAGGTCATCTCCACCCGCTCAGCCATCTATTGAGGAGCCTCCCACTTTGGAGCTCAAAAAATCGCCACAATACCTCAGGTATGCTTTTCTTGGTTATAATAACACTTTCCCTGTGATTGTGGTAGCAGATTTACTGGAAAATCAGATGATGGCATTGCTGGGGGCACTTCAGAAGTTCAAAAAGACCATTGGTTGGTCCATTGCAGATATTGTGGGGATTCCACCGGGCATATGTACACACAAGATCAAGTTGAAAGACAACTGTATGCCTAGCATCGAACATCAGCACCGACTTAACCTACCTATGGAAGATGTTGTGAAAAAGGA
This sequence comes from Solanum aculeatissimum, assembly GCA_038996855.1. Taxonomy (NCBI): domain Eukaryota; kingdom Viridiplantae; phylum Streptophyta; class Magnoliopsida; order Solanales; family Solanaceae; genus Solanum; species Solanum aculeatissimum. The sequence continues at coordinate 55,518 of JBCEWC010000342.1, read as the reverse complement.
GATTATCAAATGGCTAGATGATGGGGTTATATACCCAATCTCTGACAGTTAATGGGTTAGCCCGGTGCAGTGTGTGCCCAAGAAAGGGGGCATGACAGTGGTCGTCAATGATAAGAATGAGTTAGTCCCTTCGCGACCTGCCACTGGATTGCGAGTTTGCATGGACTTCCGGAAGTTTAGTAGATTGACCTTGAAGGATCATTTTCCCATGTCCTTCATGGACCAAATATTAGATCGACTGGCTGGTCGAGGGTGGTACTATTTACTGGACGGATATTCGGGTTATAATCAGATATCTATAGCTTCTAAGGATCAGGAGAAGACCACTTTCACTTGTCCATATGGGACATTCACATTCAGATGGATGCCATTAAGGTTGTGCAATGCCCCCATCACTTTTGAGCGGTGTATGATATCTATATTTTCTGACATGGTTGAGGATACTCTTGAGGTATTTATGGATGACTTCTCTGTAGTGGGTGAGTCATTTGATGATTGTCTTCTTAACCTTAGCAGGGCTCTACAACCTTGTGAGGAGGCAAATCTGGTCTTGAACTGAGAAAAATGCCACTTCATGGTCAAGAAAGGGATAGTCCTTGGTCACAAGATCTTAGAAAGGGGCATAGAGGTAGACAAGGTGAAGATAAAGGTTATTGAAAAGTTGCCGCCACCTATCTCTGTAAAAGGGGTCCGAAGTTTTCTGGGAAATGTGGGCTTCTACCGTCGGTTCATCAAAGACTTCTCCAAAATTGCACACCCATTGTGCAAGCTATTGGAAAAAGATACTAAGTTTCAGTTTGACGAAAGCTGCAGGCAAGCCTTTATGACCTTGAAGCACAAGTTAATTACTGCGCCTGTGGTGGTTGCTCCTGACTGGTCAGACCCATTTGAGATAATGTGTGATGCTAGTGGAACTGTTATGGGTGTTGTAAAGGGTCAAAAGCATAATAAGGTCTTTCATCCCATCTACAACGCCAACAAGACCCTGAATGAAACTAAAAAAAAAACACCGTGACTGAGCAGGAGTTGTTGGCAGTAGTGTATGCATTTGACAAATTCCAATCCTACCTCTTAGGTACAAAGGTAATTGTGTACACTGCTCATGCAGCCTTGAGATACCTCATAGATAAGAAGGATGTCAAACCAAGACTGATCATGTAGGTGCTATTACTGGAAGAGTTTGATTTTGAGGTCCAAGATAGAAAAGGGACCGAGAATCAAGTAGCAGATGATCTATATAGGCTGGAGGATGAGTCTAGGGGCAATGATTGGTTAACCATCGATGACTCATTTCCTGATGAAAAAGTATTAGCTATTTTTGTTGATTTAATTCTTTGGTTTGCTGATTATGCTAACTATTTGATGAGTGCCCTCATGCTTGAGGACCTAACCTCTCACCAGAGAAAAGTTTCTCTATGATGTACGCAGGTACTTTTGGGATGAGTCATTCTTATTCCGCACATGTGCTGATGGGATAATTCGTTGGTGCGTCCCTAAGAAAAAGATGATGAGTGTAATGGAGCTCTGTCATGCTTCCCCAGTGGAGGGTCACCATGGTAGTGCCAAGACCGCCAAGGAGATACTACAATGTGGATACTACTGGCCCACTCTTTACAGGGACACTCACGACCTGGTGCAGGGATGTGATCGATCAATGCCAGCGCTAAGGCAATATCTCTACATGCCAAGAGATGCCCTTGACACCTATCCTAGAGGTTGAGATATTCGATGTCTGGGGCATCGAGTTCATGGGCCCCTTTGTGAGCTCCTAGGGCATGAGGTATATCTTGGTAGCTGTTGATTATGTCTCAAAGTGGGTAGAAGCGGTGGCACTGCAGAATAATGAGAGTAAGAGCGTTGCCCAATTTTTGAGGCGAAATATCTTTTCCAGATTTGGGACTCCCAAAACTATCATCATTGATGGGGGGACCTATTTCTGTAACAAGATCTACTGCGCAGTGCTGGCCAAGTATAGAGTCCACCAACATAAGGATTTTGAGCCAGATAGTTGTTCTCTAGAACCAAGTGAACAACTTAGAGGGGTACTTCAATGAGATATTCAACAACTTGTCGAGACTGGAGGCGGCTAATATTATGGACACAGCCGTGGAAATGAAGAAATAAATAGTCGTGCTCATTGCTCAATACAATGCCCCTCCTCGACCTTCTCCGACAGAGTCGTTGATGAACTTGTTTGCTCCCCTAGGCGTAAAAGAAAAGATAAAAGAGGTCTCAGCAGTACAACCCACTGTCGGATGCAAAAGAGGTGGAGAAGAAGCAGTTGTGCAAGGCACTTAGAGCCCAAAGGCGGGCCGCTGCAGTACAGGCAGAGCGGGAGAGGCTTGTTTATGAGGCGACTGTAGCTGGAGCTTCTGGGAGTTCTTTTGGCCAGGCCTCGCGCTTTGATGGAGACGACCCCACTAGGGAGTTGCACTCTGATGATGTTGATCAGCCCGATGCCTAAGGCATCTCAGGTATGTCCTTCCCCTTTGCTTTGATATTTCTTATTTTCTGTGCATTGAGGACATTACATGTCTTTTTGGTGGGGTAGGGCATTCCTTCCACCTGAAAGTTTTTGTTGTCATGTTTCTTTTCTCTCAGGTGGATTATCTACTAGAACAGGCATGTTTAGGTGGTATTGTTTCCATAAGTATAAGTCTTGATAAGAGTCGATAGTAACCCATGATGTATGTGACAAAACCACCCAAAACTTGTATGTGCATGTACCCTATCCCGTCTAACTTGTGAGATCTCTACAGAGCATTACAAACATCTTCTAGTTGGTATGTTAATAAAGTATGATTGTGTTGGTTAAAATACTAAATAGTGTAGGATATGTGCCATGTGCATTTGAGCCTATTGGTCTAAATTTGATTGACACGCTTGTAACTAGAACTTGTCTGGTTAGTCCCACTAGAACAATTGAATAACTGGATTAGGAGAGGATCTTAGGCCATTTTTGTGCGAAGGCACTCAACCTAAAATAAGCTAACCAAATAAAGTTGTTCCCTTTGAACCAAAAAGTTGAGCTTGAATAAGCCTTTTCTTTGTTATCACCCAACGCATATCCCTTGTCTATTTATAAATCCTTACTTTGGCCCTGGTCTCTCCAAGAACACTGTGAACCTCAATTTAGGCCAAATACCTAAGTTGAGGGTGGCTTTTATTGTCCCATGTCCTTTTAAAAAAAAAGACATTGTGCACCTCAGCCTAGGCCAAAAGCCTAAGTTGAGGGTGGTTATTGAGGAAAACCAGAAGAATAAAAAAGGAAAAGAGTTAAGTGATGGAAAGACAGAAAAATCTTGGGTGTGAAACCACAAAACAATAATAAGGAAAAAAATGAATAATAGTGGAAACACTCCCAACAATAGAAAGAGTAGGGAAAAATATGAATTTGGATGTCGAAAGTTGAGGGTTAAGCCAAAGTAGTGTCTTGGAGGGGCAAATTTAGGCATTTTGATCCTAAATGTACCACACCCTAACCCGAGACTACATTAAAAGCTATAAAAGTCATAATGTGATCCTAATAAGGTTATTCAAGAGTTAGAGTGGTGAAAATAATGACAAACATATGGTTTGTACTGGTGGGTCGATTGAAAATTTTTGTGAGCGCGAGTGCCTACGTTCCAGTCTCTGTGTTGTATGTCTATGCAGTGAGTGAGGCGTATTGTAGTGAGGGCGCTATCCATGCACTATTTGGTTGTCAAACCAACTAATCTTCTTTGCTCTTGAGCATATGTGGACCAACTGGATGTGATGTGATGTTTAACAAGAGCTATGTAAATCTATTTGGGTGTATGTACATGTTGAGTTTAGTTTCTGGGTGTATGTGATTCATTTAGGGGTTATTGTATTATTCCAGTTAGAGGCTTGTATTTGTGTGTCGTGATGTGTGTTTTGATCATTGCTTGAGGACAATCAATAATTCTAAGTTGAGGGTGTTGATGAGTCATGAAAATGCAACTTCAATAACGCTTCTAACTTGGAATTTTTACGAGTTCTCAAGCAAATTTATGGGTTTGATGTTTTGTTTAGTGGTATGTTTTAGGAATGAGGATGAGACATGGATTCAGACAAAAAGAAGACTTAATATGAAGAAATCGGACTGAGCTAGACCCACACGGGCACCCTCCAAGCCGTGTGGACTTACACGGTCCGTGGGGCAATCGTCTAGATGACCTGGGGCACCACAGACTGAAGAAAAATAGAAAGGGCCCCAAGTGAGGCTACACAAAAGACCTCATGGCTCATGAACCCTCTCACAGATCGTAGGTCTAACCATGGCCTCACACTTGAACTTTTCCAGGAGGCACTAAGAGAATTAGAGCTAGATATGATCAAAGGCACAACCTACGAAGTGGGGTGCGGACCGGGAAGCAGCACACGGGTCTTGTATCCATCCGCATGAGTGATGTACCTGAAACAGTGATCGTTGAAGCAGTGGACAAAATGTTCAAGTACAACACCAAATGGCAGTACACAGTCCGTGAAGCATGAGACAGACTGTGAAACTGACCGTGTGCCGACACTTCAACTTGGGAGAACCACAGGAGGCAACGAAATACACAAGGTAAGTCCCATAGTACCCTACATGGACCGTGGGAGAGCTCACGGACCGTGAAGTTGACCATCTGCCTGACGTGAATGACCGTAGAGAATAGAAAGGATCGCACAAAGTGGAGTCACATGAGACCTACCACGAGCCGTGTGACATCTCACGGACTGTGAAGGTGGCCGTGAAGGGAAGCAGAGGCAACGCTGGAATTGCCAAGTGAAGTCACACGGACTGTGTGACGGATCGTGAAGTGCCTCACGGTCCGTGTAGTCGTCGTTAACCATGTTAAAAGTCAGTTTTCCTATTTTAATTCAGATTAGGTTTTTTTTAATATATATATACACATTTTAAGTCGTTTTTCATTATTGTGAACTACTGGAGAGTGAATTCTAAGAGAGAACAATACTTTTGAGGGTTTTTATCAAATTCATGAGTTTTTATCCGTTTGTTCGTGATTGTAATCCGTGAATCGCTTACTTATTTAATTGTAAGTTCTACCTATGATTTCTTCATCTTATTATAATCTGATTTCTTCAATTATTCTATGCTAAATCCACAACTAGGGTTCTGGAAATCATGATAACTAGCTAAGATAGGCAAACTTGGGGTGTAATTCGAGAGTGATCGTCATATACATCATGAGAATTCTTCAATTTAATTTATATCTTAATGAGTCGACGCATTAGGGTAGGCCTGTATTCATTGCATGCCCGAAAGAGATGTAGTGATTAGGAAAAGAATCCTATGATAGAATTTGAGATTGTTAACCTAGTCTAAGTGCTCGAGACTGTAAGATAAGAGCATCCTGGGGTCCATAGCAAGGGACAAAAAGGGTAGACGTTTTGAGACTGGAAAGTGATGAACGAAATGCACCTAAGACGGACCGAAAGGTGAATTAGGTGTTAACTATTTTCTTTACTCTGTGTATGTGATCACGATCGTAGAATCCTTAAGTTTGAATATCAAAATTGGTGTCATGGGGACCGCAATCCTAGTTTCGCAATTAATTGTTGAACTCCAGTAGTCACTGTTATCTAGTTGTTATTAGAATATCCTTGCAATTTAGTTTCCTTAACACATAAAAAAAACCCATTTACATTATGCATATTTATTTCGGAAGAAGGCATTACACCTGGAACTAAACGCTGATAGATATATTCTCACGCATTTCCTGTGAGATCGACCCCAACTCTTGTTGGGTTCTATTTGATCAACGACCACTTTACTCTTCATTTGGAGTGTAAATTTGGGCGTATCATTTTACGTTGCCTTTTTATGAGTTGATACTTGGATTTGAGATACTTAAATACTTTTTTTTTCTTTGTTAATTTGAAAAATTTTCAGTTATGATGTAACTGAAATGATACTTGTAATTGAATGACAGTTGCATAAAAAAATTACTTTTTAGTTGACTACATTTGAGACTTGGCTTAATGTACTACATGCATTTTATAGATACTTGAATTTAATTGATTATATTGGTCTATATTTGATACTTGAAGTATTGTAGTTCATGTATATAAGTGATACCTGGTTTATGTATATTTTAAGGGTTTAAAATTGGATAGAGTATATACTTAAAAATGCATTATGGTGTTAACTGATACATGATTGCAAGTGATAAAAAAAGTTGATATTCTGATACATGATTTACGTTGCATTTTTATGTGTTGATACTTGTACTTGAGATACTTAATTTTTTTTCATTTGAAATAACTTTATTAAATGAAATTTGTAGCTATGTGTTAAAATGCTTCTCGGATGATTGTGCTTGGAGAATGAAGGCATCATGCAGGAAAAACACAGAAGTATTTAAGATTAGATAATTCAATGATGTTCATACATGTCCTATGAGGGAAAGGATGCTGACCAAAGTTGAAGCGACTTTATCATTTGTGAGCGGTGTGACAACACCAAAGTTGATTAATCATAAAACAATTCACACACCAAATGGTATAGTTGATGATTTCAAAGCGGCTTATGGTGTAGATATTACGTATCAGAAAGCGTGGCGTGCAAAAGAGCGAGCGTTGGAGATGCTAAGGGCAAACTTGTGGAGGGTTATAGGTAGATACTAATGTATATACACATGCTAAATATAGTGTATCCAAATTCATATATCAGGATGCACAAGTTGGATGAGAATGAGTTCATGTATCTTTTCATCGCGTTAAGGCCACTTATGAGGGGGTATCAATTCCGCAGGCCAGTTGTAATTGTTGATGGTGCGCATCTCAATGGGCCTTATAAAGGGACGTTCGTATCAACTAGCAGACTGGACGGGGCAGGTGTCATTTTTATTTTTTTATGTTTCATTATAAACAAATAAAGTATTTTTGGTACATCATTTTATATTTTTTTTTTCTTGTGGTCTCAAATTAGGTTGCATATTGCTATTATCATATGGTGTGATCGACACGGAGAATGCCGCTTCATGGTGGTGGTTCTTTCAACAGTTTAAAAATATTTTTGAAGAAAGGAAAAAGATATTTGTGGTATCAGATCAGAATGAAAGTATCATCAAGAGTGTAAGTATTATTTTCTCCACCCTCATTATGCATGCATATGACATGTTTGGAAAAATATTTACACAAATTACAAGAAAAGCAAAAACATACTAAGTGACTTGTACTACTCAATGACCAAGTGTTACCGACTAGACGATTTTGATAAAATTATGTTAAAGGTAGATAAAATTGATCACAAAGTAAATGATTATCTACAAAATATTGGGTATGAGAGGTGGACTCGAGTACACACAACTATTAACAGAGGAAGGATGATTACTACCAATACTAGATTTCTTGGAGGAGCCTAGAATGCTATTTGGGTCTTTGAGGTGCAAAAATGGGGAAAAGACTTCATATACTAGAAAAACATTGGGTATGAAATTTGAGGACATTCTAGTTGAGAATACAATTAAATGTGCAAGAATGAAGGTAAGTGTCAAAACTTCTAACTTTTTTAACTGTTTTAAAGTATCAATGTATTAAAAAAATAAATTTAAACGATATTAATGTTGATAATATGTAATGCTTGTTTAATATTTGGTAATGATTTTTTTTATAAATCTACTGATTATTTGGCATTGGCAGGTTATTTTTTATTCTAAGTATCTCTATTCGGTTTATGATTCCGGTAAAAGATATGTTGTCTGCCTTGAACGAAAAATATGCGATTGTGGGAGGTTTCAACTTGATGAGATACCGTGATCGCATACGGTTGCTGTTTTTTGAAAAGCAAAAATGTAATCAACATGCATCCATATTGCTCTGATTATTACAAATCGAAAGCATTGACGAATACATATGAGGTCTCAGTGGTTCCAATGCATGATAGCGGTGACTGATTTGTGCCGAAAGACCTTTTAGCTGATGTTGTCCTTTCACCAAAGTACAAAGGATGGCTGGAAGACCGAGAAAAGGAAGAAAGAAAAGCGCAAGTGAAAAGATAAGCACAAGCACAAACTGTTGTGTATGTTGTGGTCATTAAAGCCATAACAGAAGGACATGTAATTTTTATCCGAAGGAAAAGTGATATGTTGTTATGTAGTTACAGATTTATTTGACACCGTACTACAAGTGTAGATGAACATTTCTTTCAAAATAAATTTTCACATTGACTATATTTGAATTAGTTCTTATATGTTAATTTGTTCTATGATACGTCAGATATCGTGACAAAATAATAATTTTGTATGTTTTGTGGGTATCAAGTATAAATGCTTTGATGAAAAAAATATAAATACTCAGATAAATAACAAAATAATAATTAGATGAAATTTTTTTAGATATACGCTAAAAGGTTTGAGTGTTAAATTGATGCATACATGTTGGTATATGCTTTAGATACTTGATTATATACCATTTGTTTCATCAGATTTAAGTCATAGGTTGCATGCTAAGCCAGAATTAAAAAAATACTTTAAAAAAAATGAAATTAAATTAACAAAGTTCATGTTTTAACAGAATGTATCAATTAGGTAAATTATGAAATAACTGATCAGATACTATTTGATATTTATGTAAGTATCAAGTAACAACACAAAAATTCACGTCAGTGGACAGGTATCTTGTTTGTAAACAAGTATCAATAATTGTTTGAAAATAAATATAAAAAATCAATTCAGTGGACAAGTATCCTATTTGCAAAACGAGTATCAAAAATTTAAATTGTAGAATATTTTAGTATCATATGCATGATGCAATACCATCTGGAAAGGTTTTCAAAAATATTAACATAACTATAAAACATCAGTAAAACAAAAGGCAAAAACATAATTTTTTCTTAATAGTTTATACAGTTGTTTTTGCAAAAAAAAACTTGAAATTACAGATATCGAAATTAAGAAATGTCGATCAGTATATCACTCTCGGGCATAATGAATTGATCCCTAGGCTTTGGTGGATCATCATTTTCACTAACGTATCCGTTGCAAGCCTTGTCACTGCCGTATTTCCATAGCAGTGTGGCATATCTCCTCCGAAGGTACTTAGCATTCAGTGCATGCATTGGGATTGGGATCCCATCACTGATGTACTCGGCATACGCGACAACGAATACCCCACAATCATTGTAATGACAATTTGAAAATAGTTGATATGGGATAAAAAATTAAATTAAATAGCTACAAAATAATGAAAAAACACTTACACGTAATCGCTTTGCTGCTGAGCAATTCCTTGAACAAAATCAACTTTAAATGGAATTTGTTGACCAATCATTTTCTCAGTAGCCTTGTCCTTGTATGCCTCAAGAGTGGACCAGTTGGTCCTATTGGGTTTTTCAAAAAATCCACTTTCCTGCAGATACATTGGCAACATGACAGCCATTTTTTTAATTTCTGGGGGAGAATTTCTTTGTCTTTTACCCATTGTAGAATCATAGACACATATCAGTCTTTCCTTCAAGGCAACCACCGCCAACACCCAATGAAAATTAGCATCACAATTTATCGGTATGTATACTTCATCTACTAGATGCCAAGGAGAATCAGCAGGAATGCAAAAATCTTTTATAATGTTTATGACAGACCTCTCCAACTTAGATACATTAGCTCTACGTGCAAGGTGTTCCTGGGTGCTTAAATTGCCATCGTCATGAGTGTCATAATACCTTGTGTGGTCTGCCATGATGTAGTTCTTGAATATACAATTTGTTGTGGTGTATCTATAATCATTGCTGAATTGATTCTTCGACTTCTTTCGAATGTAGTAGAAAATCACATCTAGATGCTGCATTGTGAAAAGAATAGTCAATTAAATATAAAAGAATATCAATAAATATTTAATGTCACGTTACACTATTATATGAATTTGAAATAATACGGAATAAATTTGAACTGTGTGGAGAGTTAAAAGTATTAGCTTATTTGCACTTGATTTTATGCATAATACGGAATACATTAGCTTATTTGCACTTGTGAATTATGTATATTGGATCTGACATGTGAGGGTTTGTGACATTTCAGGTATCAATTATGACAACTATCCAACTTATACTTATTATGTCAATGAATTAAGTATCAATTATTGAATGACTACATATTTCAGGTAAAAAAAAGTAGAGAGATCTATCATGTTGTTTACAAATGTTGAAACTTATAAAGGTGTATTAAATCATGTATCAAATTATATTTGATTTGTTATAAAAGTCCAAGTATCAATTATAATTGTAGTGCAGATTATATATGTAATTTATCAATATTTTAGGTATCAATTCTGAATAGAAGTAACTTTAGACATAGTATCATAATACATATATTTCAGGTATCAAACATGTATATGCTTCTATTAGAAAGTATCAATACATTGAGACAGGTATCAAATGAACTGAGCAACTAACCTCATGGTCCCAACAATTATTTTTTGTGACATCCTGTAGAACCAATTCTTATTTTTAGGGCATGCAATCACAAGATCCATCTTTAGGGGTCCAAACGATGAACATCGAGATTTGTAGTGATCCTCGTACAACTTCCTAAGACAATATCAAAATAAAAATTTTAAATCATGTTTGAAAATGGCGTAATTTTCTAATGTTGAGTTTAGATGGACTTACTTCTTGGCATGATTTCTTAGTAGTCCCTTTTTAATCCAATTGTCAAATTCATCGATTAGGTCCAGTGGAGGATCGTAGCAAATTTCATATCCGTCGAATGAAAATTTTTGACGATACTTATAGGCCATCTTGTCCTTCCTCTTATCACTTGACCTAAAATTAGGGAGATGTGACGATTGAAAAAATCGTAAGGGCATCCTGTTGCATTGTATCAGTGTCTTTGATGAATCATGCAAGATGATTTCTTTGCATGAGATTGTTGTATGTAGTTGATTGTCCTAGAGGAGAAACAGATCACTGAGGAGTTGTTCTTGGGTAGCGATTTGCAATGGTGTTGTTGTTATGGGTTGGCATAGTTGGTCCAATATTGCCTCAATTTCTTCATTAGTTCCTTCTGAAATTGATGTGCTACCCGATAAGCCCTGTGCAGTATGACAAGTAAACGTTATTTCATACTAAGTGTAATGTAATATTTAATAAAGTATATGTTACGTTGGCTTACCGATGAGAAATCCTTTACTGTGAGATTATTTGTCCACATATTTTTCGAATACGTTAATCTAATAACGCCTTGATTGTCCAAATGAATTATTGGGTCGTCCATTAATTCAAAAAATGTACCAACCTTTAAAACAAAAAAATAGCTAGTTAGAAAGATTTAGACTTGGGCACAACATGATGGAGAATTTGTTAGTTCATAACCTTGTCTGAACTATAAATGTCTCTCCAGAGAGATATTTTTATCCACCATGGCTTTTTTGACAGTCTCAGATCAGAAGCGTCCGCTTTTGATACGGGAGCCTGAAAGTAAAATGGGTAAATGATATTTTTTAAGATGATATTTTTATTAAAATATATAATTATTGGTTAAGCATACCTCGATAAATTGACAAGGTATTTTTTTTTTGCAAACTCCGATAACAGCTGTAACATGAGTGTCATCAATTATGTTTTCATTGACATACAGAGAAGGTTCGTCCTCAACTATCTGGACCACAGGATCGTCACTTGCATGGTCGAAAACTTTATTTTCGTCATAGGTGAATTCCATGACAACTGTTGTATCTTGATCCTCAAAGGTGTAACCATCGTTAACAAATGAGGAATCTTGACATTGTTGATGATGCTCGTTATGGTTGTCTGGAATGGATGGTCCACCAACATCCTATATGGGAAATATAATTTTTTTTAAAGATTAGCAGTTGATATGTTGTCTGATACTTGTATGATAAAAATTTGAGATTTTACTGATGTATGACTATCATAGACAAAATTTCCATTGAAGTATCTCCTATAAGTGGTTGAATTAGATTCATGATACTTGTTTTATATTGACTAATACCTTATCAGTCGATTTTTTTGTGGTGTGAATAATTTTATTTGAAATTACATGTATCATGTATTTTTTCGGTTAGATAGTCGATACCTGTTTGATTTGTTCATGGATGTCCTCTTGATTGTGAACATCAGCATAGTCCTTGTGGTGTGACACTGATAGCTTTCAAAATCTCACTGATCCTTGAGTTTATCAGAGACTCCAGGGTATTAAATCTTCTATCGACCTTGAAAAAAAAACATGTTTAAGTATTCTTGTGAGATCGATAACATAATTGCATAAATTAGTATCAACAATTATTGCATAAAAAAAAGTTTTGGAACTTACATATTTCTTGACGAATTTTTTCACTTGCTTTGTCTTTGACAGAAGTGCGTTTGGAATGAGATGATGGAGATTGAGTAGCTTCAGATGACTTGGGTTGTGACGCTATTTTTTTTAACTTAGAGAGAAGTGTAAGAATTTTTCTGACTTTAAAGATGTAGCGGGAATGCTTTTTTGAATGTGCGTTGTCTTTTGCTTTTTGGATTGGGGCGGAGATGATATGGACTCAAGACGCTTGAACTTTTGCAGCAAACGGGCAGGTGGTTCGGAGGAGAAGTCATCAAATCCAGTTGGCTCTGGATTATGCACATTACTGTGCTGGCGGGACGAAACACCTTGTGTAATAGTCAAGGATGGATCATTTGCTGGAATATCAGTGATTGTTGACAAATTCAATGTTGCCAGTTCTTCAATGGTGGGGACTAAATTGGAACAATCGGCCTAAAAAATAAAAATCATTAGATTTTGGGTAAACTATCAAAAATTGTAAGAAATATTTAGCGAAAATATATTAATACCTGGCTGAAGATTGTAGACATGAAATGTTCGTATTTTGGCCTCAAATCAAGAACATGCCAATTTAATATTCTTGGGACGTGTTTTTCAACACTATATTTTATACTTGATTTAATGTACTACATGCATGTTATAACTACTTGAATTTAATTGATTATGTTGGGCTATATTTGATACTTAATGTTTTGTAGTTCATGTATATAATGATACTTGGTTTATTGTATGTTTTTAGGATTTGTAATTGCATAAACTAGATACTTAAAAATTTGGTGCTTCATGTTGTTAGTTGATACTTAATTACATGTGCTTCAAATAAAAAATGTATTTGATACTTGGTTTAAAATAGTTCCTATGAATTGATACTTGGTTTACTATATTTTCTTAAGATTTGATACTTGGTTTGTAGGATATTCCTGTGGATTGATACTTGATTTGCAGTGCCTTTTTGTGATTTGATACTTGGATTGGATGACTTTTCTATATGTTAATACTTGGTTTATAGTGTTTGATATTTAGATTGTTGGAGTTTTCTATGAGTTGATACTTGGTTAAATAAATTTTTTATTGATTTGATACTTGGTTTAAAATATTTTTCTGCCAGTTGTCATCATAGCACAATTTTGATACTTGAGAAATCGAAATTATAAAACACCTAACTCTGTGAAAGGCTATCAAAAGGGGGGACTTGCGATTAATAGTATTGGGATCCCATTCACAAAATTAATGGTGTGTAATTTTTGTGATTAACAGTTATATCAACATGTATTTATGTGTCGATTCAACTTATTACCATGAAAAATAAACGCGTTATGAATTAATTTCTAAAAAAATGAAAAAATTTCAATTTAGATTAAAAACACACCTTTGGTAGGAGAGGGCGCTGGATGATAGGTTGATCTTTTTTCTTTGTTTTTACATATGTTTTTTTTATTGGAGATTTTGAAGTTGAACCCCTCTTTTTCATGGTCTCTGTCTCAATAGTAAGTTCGTCTTCAATGGCGTTTTGTTGGGGCTCTGTTGATGGTTCTTCCTGCGTAAGACCAGAAGTGAAACATGGTGGATCATTCATGATATAACTGATACCTGAAAAAAAGAAGAGGAGATTGTTCAAACTTCAAACAATGAATGGTGAGGGAGACAACCTCGTCGATGTGCGCGAAAGTAACTGAAAAAGTATGTTGCACTTTCAAATTGAAATTAATTGTGATGGAATGGTAACTGAAGAATAATTGAAAGTGATTAGACAACTATTGCTATAAATTAGGAGTGAAAATAGTAATGAAAAAAAGTGAGCAGGAGAATTTAATTGTTTTATTCTAAGTATCTTATTTTAATAGAGAGAATAGAAAAAGGTGAAATTTTTATAATTTTTTAATTATGGTAAGGAATATTAAAGATTTTGATAATATATGTTGTCTAATTTTGTACTTTTTCCAATAATAAATATGAGCAAAATAAAAATTGAGCTTGGCAGACTCATTTTAGCTCACAGTCCTATTTCTTCTAAAAATGTAATTGGGTCTGTCTAGCCCATTCTTTATCTTCCAAGGTTGCTGCTTCCTTTGAACCATTGACCCAATCCAAGTCCTTGGTATACATTGGTTGTATACCAGTGTATACAGTGTGCCCACAACCTATCCTCCGACTTTCGAAACATGCAAATCGACTCTTCTAGCCCATAATAACCTAAGGCTAACTTGAAGTGCAAAAGCAAAGTCCAAAAGGACTCAAATAACATCACATGTAAAATAAAAGAAAACAACAAGGATTAATATCTAGTCAAACTAGTAAATCCTATAAAATGCATGATAAACTTAAGATTTGACATTCAGGAATGATGATGAAGATATCAACAGTGAGCCTAATCAAACATATTATTTAAAGAGGAGATTTTTCAACTAAAATAAGATATTACCCTTTTCATCAACTAACAGAGAATGTATTTCTAAACTAAATTGATGTTTAAATAAGAGAAGGCAACAAGAAAAAGCTTTGCAATAAAAAGTCCCTTTTTAGTCATATGTTATCATGAATACATAACAGAGATTTGATGATGCACAAATAACCTTCCAAGAAAATTCATTTTAAACTATAGCAAATAGAAGTCAAACTTTGAAACATTTGAAAAAAAAGAGATCATTCTATCCAAAATATTCAAAATAAAGCTTAAAATAGAAGTTCGGCTAAATGAGTAATAAACTCTACTCCTAGGACAAGATGTCATCATAACACAACATTACATTCCTACAATGTTAGAGCACAACTACTCATAACAAGCAAAGAAGAGGAGCCAATTGTAAAACAATTATAACACAACAAACAAAGACAAAACTGACTAATCTAATATATGCATTGTAATATGAAATTAAGCCTATGATGAAATCGACTGCATGTTGATTCTGATAAAATAATAGATTTTTTGATTGTTTCCAAGTTTTAAACTTCTACCTACATAGAATAATGACCCACAGAATAAATCAGAATCAAAATTTAACAAGCAAAACAACAAACCAAATGAATATATGACACTTGAATGCAGACTGTTTTAAGAAAAACTTTATATAAATGACTACGGATCAAAATTAAAATCTGAAAAAAAAGTAGAAACGAAGATAAATTATTTTCAAGTAAAGAGTCACGTTTAGATCATTGACCAACAAAGTATGTTGGAATTTAAGAACTACACATATGAATAGGAGACACATGCATTCAATGAAGCGAGAGGCACGCTTAGAATACTTTCAGATAGAAGCCAAAGGATATCGCATGCCGTATATACATTTCGAACTTAAAAAAATTAGATTTTAGACTAAAAATAGGAGCCACACTCCTAAAACAGAAAATTTCGACCTTAACATGAACTAAAAGCATAATCATAGAACAGTTTTACATATTTAAAATAATTGATTATGACTCATATATTTGTTTTCATCAAAAATAACATATTAGAACTAGAATTTCGAGACAAAGCCAGAGATGAAGATAATTTTTTAGCAAACAATCATAGGTTTGAAGTTATTTTGTCATAAACTTGAACTTGCATTAAGAACCTAACCGCTAAAATGTGAAATAGCAAAAATAAGCCATTAAAAACATTACCAATCTAGAAATATTTTAAAATCATCTGAAACGCAACAAAGAGTGAACAAAAAGTATAAAACAAGCATTAAACTAAGAAATCTACATCTTAAAATATGTCTCTACAACTCTGAAAATCGTATTAATTAATCAATGACAACAACAAATGACTCGGACATCCAAACAAACCAAGAATACTTCAGCATAACACAGTCATTCAACTTTATTCAACTATTCGGAAAAAAATATAGTAGCCCAACAACAGCCAACAATTCCAAAATCACGCATACTTCACCAAAATTCAATATGGACTACACAAACATTTTGAGAAAGAAAACGAGAGAAATGGACAAAAATGTTACCTTTTTTAGAGCAAGAATTGGGACAACGACGAGTTGAAACTAAGCTTTCACCACCAAAGCTGAAACTCCTTTGTGATTTTTCCAACTTCAAAGCCTAAAATCTCTGGCTTCAAGAAATCTTGAAAGCGAATGACCTTTTCTGGAAAATTTTGGATCTTTCTTGAATAGAGATTTTAGATACTTTCTAGGTGAGGAACGACTGCTTAGGTCAGAGATTCCTAAGGTTTTTAGAGTAAAGACGGCTAAAAACAATTCTCCCCAAAATAGTGAAGAAAAGGTTATATATAGGGCTGGATTAGAGTTCAAATAGGAGGGAAAATGAATAAAATTTGAATTTTGGATGAGTTTAACCAGGCAAATTCCTCCAAATTTCCAACAGATTCAAGGAATCATTCGTTGATTTGCGAGGTCGAAGGCGGGATGAAGGTGAGATGACGACGTGTGGATGATTCCTACAAATGGAATCGTACCAAGGAGAATAGAAAGAAGACGCGTGAAGAAACAAAGGTTGAAGATTGTTGAAGGATGTCAGGTGACTGGATTGAAGCAGTTGGAGAGGATTTTGGGGCGATTTGGTTCGTTGTTCACGTTCTTCGTGAGGAAGAAGGAGAAAAATGAGTAAGGGTGTGGGAGCATGAGTGAAGTGTGAGGGTGAAAAGAAAAGTAAAAAGGGAGCGTGTGGAGACGACGTATAGGCATATATGTATGTATATGTGAGAGTGTATTGTTGTTCTGAAAAGGTTGGATTTGAGCTGGGTATAGGAAATTATGGGTGTTGACACTCAATTTTGGCCCAACACTTTTTAAAAATTCACTTTTTATGTTGATATTTTTTTAAACAATTTAAATTACTTTTTTGGAAGTTTTAAATTAATTTCTTGATAGCTATTCGCATTTTTCAAATATTAGGATTCTAATTAGTTTAATTTTGAGTTTTAATTGATTTTAACTTTTAAATTCTTATTATAGTTTAAAATATTAATTAAATTGCTATTTTGTGTTAAGTTGTATTTTTATATATTTTTTGTTCATATATTCATTTTTAAATTTTAACGCGGTCTAGTAATTTTTATTTATTTATTTTTTACACGGATAAAATTATACGCGAATATGTTTAATTGGCCCCTAATTCAGACCCATATTTTAGCCCGTTAGATTTTAAAACGTGTATATAACTTTTACATTGTTACAATAATTGACATGAATAATTATGAGATTAGGATTTAATGATTTTAGATTTTTTAGGTCACTATTCATCGTCTTCTCCGGTGAACTTTTCGTCGGAGCTCCAACCAGATCTCCTCCACCCCACATCTCCCTTCTTCCTCACCAACATCAATGGCATCCCCACAAATCAACCCTACAACCACCACAAACTACTGCAAATTGTAGCCCCAAATACTCACGAAAAAAAAACCCCTCAAAAAAATCCCTCAAACACAATACCTGAAAATCACTCTTTCTCATGCCAAACAACCCTCAAAACTATCAAAAAATCTCACCCATAACCTCCTCACTTGTCAGCCAACGATAGCAGCCCCAAAATACACCCAAAATGCCCAAAACAACTCTCCTATCCCGTCCAAAATCCCCCATTTTCAGCCTAAAAAAAACTTCCACCAAAGATCGTGAAATCAGCCCCCACACCGCCTGAACATCGCCACCTATAAACCCCAAAATTTCCACCTAAAAATCCAACAACAACTACCACCAAAATCGCCCTTGAAACGACCCCAAAAACCCTTCCGACCAACCCCAAATCGTGACCTCTAAACACGACCAGTCAACCCCAAAATCACACTAACAACAACACCAAAATCGACTCAAACTCGTCCTCAAATGACAAAGTTGCACTCGAACCAAGCAATGCATAACAATCAAAGGTAAAAACTCGAACCATATTTGTCACAATATCTGGTACGACCTCTTGATCCTGTAGGTTTCCCATTACCTATAGATAATTTGTTCCACTGTCTATCCCTAGTGCAACACCTCTTTGATTATCTTTGGTTGGTGGTGTTGTAGTAGAAGACTGGGCCTTCTTGCCCCACATTAGATATTCCTTCTGGAAGTGACCCATATGGCCGAACTTAAAGCAACCATTCCTTTCCTCTTTACACTCTCCTAAATGCATCTTGTCACATCTTCCACAACGTGTCTTTCCTTTCGAACTAAGGGTCACACTGGCGTGAGATTAAGGACCCTATGTTCAGAAGTTCTACTGACCTTGTAACTTATGATCATATTAGTTATTTGGAGCTAGTGCACTTGCTGAGGATAGTCCATGGCTATCAAATCTCTTCTGAAAGTAGGAGTTGTCTCCCTTACTCTGCTTAGTTAGCTAGGCTCAGGCCCTACTGACTTGGCCTTCTTACTTAAATTCTTCTCTCTATTTCTCTTCTTATCCTCCTTAAGTTATTGTGCATAGACCATAAGCCTAGAGATTCCATGCCTGGGATCAATAATATCATTTTAGACTCCTTCTTCACAGGTTACCCAAGTCAAATATGAACTTCCTCATTCTTGCCCTCATGTCCGAGACCATCTCTAGAGCATACCTAGATAATTGGATGAACTTGAGGCTATACTCTTTGACAGTTAATATTTCCTGCTTCAAGTTCACAAACTCTTCAATCTTCGCCTTCCTCAACTCTTATGGAAAGAAATGATCAAGGAAGACATTCTTAAATTCACTTCACTCGACATGTTTTGCATCCTCACCTCTACCCTATTCTCATTGGTTGTACCAGACATTTGTTATATCCTTAAGCTGATAGGAAGCTAGTTCAACTCCCTCAATCTTAATCATATACATAACTTTCAGAACCTTTCACATCTCATCAATGAAATTTTGAGGGTCTTTCTCAACCTTAGACCCTGTGAAGACTGATGGATTCATCCTAAGAAAATCCCTAAGTCTGGTTGCAACAGTTGGACCTTAGGAGCTTGTGAACTCCGATTCTCACTCTGAGCAACTACTAGTTGGGTGGACATAGTAATAGCTCCTCTGAAATCTGCCTTTGTAGTCAGAGTAGTGAAAGTATGAGGTGCCTGGAGAGCCCCACCGACTCTAGCAGGTCGACCTCGGGCTCTCGTCTCCATCTGAAAAGACACCTTTGGTGAGGGATTCTAAATGTTTCTCACTGAAGCATCTCTTTGGTGGAGGTACACTTAGAAGGCATGATTTGCAAATGTGTAATTCACAAATCAGATAGATACTTTAATAGAGTTAAACTCTATCGCACGAACTCAAAATACAAAAGAAGTGTAACCATTCCTAATGTTTTATAGCCTTTTACTTATAAAGTGTGGTGCAAAACACACCCATAACAAGACTCTACTAGACATGGCTTCATAGACTCCCTTGGGGACTTAAACTTTGTGCTCTGATACTAAGTTTATCATGCCCTGGAGGTTAGCCTTGACGTGACCGACACTTAAAAATCCATTGCTGATTCCCCAAGAGAACCACCTAGCCTGATCATCACATCATACTCAACAATGGAAGAATACTCAAGAAAAAGGCTATCAATTTAAATGAATACTATGTCTCTCTCAATAATAATTTCTAATGAACAAGAGTTGGAAAATAAATAACAATCAACATCCTCTACTCAATTTCTATGAAGCCTTTATCCAATCTAGAAGGTGTCAAGACAAGCCCTGGGTTACCTCAAATGAAATAAATACTACTCAATAGAGATAAAAGGAAAGGCTCCTCCGAAGAGCAAGGAGGGCTCACCAAATTTTGAATAGAAAACTGCACTTCAACGAAGCGCTTATTGAAGGCCCCTATCACATGCATCTATATCATTAACGATGCAGGTCCAAATCGATGTCAGTACATGGAATATACTGGTATGTAAAATGTCTCAAGAAATAGTTAAGCTCAAGCATAACTCCATCGACTCGACTCAACAATCCATAACTCAACTCAATAAATATGCAATTTTAAGAGAAATATCATGTTTAAAAAAAGACTTAGTGTTATGCAACTCATTCTAAAACATTATATGCTTTATGAGGTGTTTCTTTTGAGTTTCTCTTAACCGACATCCAATCCTACCACCTTTAGTTTGGTGATGCACAACGAAGGCAACATCGTTACCACGCCCGTCCAATACTTGCCAAGATAAGGGACGATCAAACCTCTCTTAGATCCAAAATCAATGTCCATCTTTTTGGAACATGAGTAGCCCGAATTAACGATGCCACTATCCTACGCTGACAACATAGTTTATGGGTTAGAATAGTTATCTACTCACTTCCATATCGGTGCTCAATACTCCTCCCAAAACTAAAACATGTGTATGCCAATCAACTCAATCTCATCTCTTTATATTTTCTCAAATCAAACTCAACTCAATCACTCAACAGTTCAACCAATCAGGACCATTAATCATGCATGCAATCAAGGCTCTAACTCAAACTTAAATGGTCATTTAGACTCCATCAATTATGTCCATCACATAAAACACGTAACATACTCATTCCATTTACATATAGACAAGTAATTATGCTCCTCATGTTCAATCAAGCTCAAGTTTACTCAACTCAGACATTGATAATCACAATCTCAATTTCGTTTCAAGCACAAGGATTTATAGAACGATGCAATTTAAAGTTCATAATATCAAACATAGTTTAATTCTCAAACTTGATGTACTTAACATGCAACTCATCAATTTATTCATAAATATGCTTTGAAAACTCAACACTTAATTAAAGTAACTTGAAGATTAGGATTATAGAATTTTGCTACTCAATCTCCATGTCTAAATTCAATCAGGTATATGAAAAGACACGTGGACAAACTTAATTCTACACTTTGGATAGCCTCACATACCTAGAAGTGTGAAGAATGATCAACTCTCTGATGATCCTCAAGTTTGTACTCGAAACCCTAGTTTTTCTCCCCTCCTTGGTGCTCTCAAGAATCCTAAGTATAGAATGAGGAATAATACACTTAGGATACTGATAAGGGGGTCCAAAACATCGTGGGTTTAGTTAAAAAGGGGTAGAAAAAGACAAAAATAACCCTAGCTCCTTAAAACTGTTGAATGGAACCACGAAACCCCGTCTATGGGTCATGGTTCCAATCACGGGCCATAAATGGCCTCTCGTAGATGGAAGGTTCCCAAAAAGGACCGCGGGCCGTCCTGTTAATCGTAGTTCAAGATCCAGAAATTTTGGTTTTTAGGACTTCAATCTACGAAACCAATTCCATGGGTCGTGGTACGAAGTACGATCCGTAGAAGGGCTCGTACATGGGCCTCAGACTTAGAAAAAAAATTAAATCACATGGATAACTACAGGGTCTCATCTACGGGTTGTAGATCATTCTACGGGACGTAGATGACCCTTCATAGTTTCTTCCGGTGACTTTTCTACGTCATTTTTCTCGACTCCTCTTGGACATTCACTTAGACTAGGTGGAATGAATTAGGGAGTATTACACAAACCATCTTTAAGATTATTGAAACCTCGATCGGACTAATTTGATTAAACGGCATTGTTGGATGAAAATGTATCATGTAACGGACATGATCAATTGATTGATTCGTGAAAAGGTTGCATTTAAAATTTAGTTAAAAAGGGATATTAGAATATTACAATTGCGTTTGGTTATGCATTATTTCACTTGAAAAAATTATTGAAGTTTTGTGAAGAATGAGAGTTTTTAATTAGTAAAATGTTTTTGAAAGCCCAGAAAACAGCCTCTCTACCTCTGAGGTAATGGTAAGGTTTGCGTACATTTTTCCCTCCCCAGACTCCACTTGTGAGATTTCACATGGTATGTTGAAAATGTTTTTGGAAGTTTGGAGTGAAAATTTAATACAATATATAACCAACAGGTTTTGAAAAATATTGAAAAAAAACTAAAGTTGTGCCAAACCTGCGTTAGTGATTGAACAACTCTTTTATCAATCATAGATATCATAGATAATAAAATAAATAGGAACACTGTCGATCCTTCTTTAATTCATATTTTGAAATTTAATTTGTTAGAAATTTTAAAATGACAAAATTATAATAGAGATTTCTCTCTAGTGTCTACTATGACGCTTTGATTTTTTGTTGACAATTTTATATAAGCGATGATGATCTTTCGTTGGCATGAGCTCCAATATCTAGTATATCTAATGCATGTTGTTAAGCATATGTTGATTAATTTGAATCAATATATTTTGTTTAAAATTGCAGTTACTAGATGTAATATCTATGGTTCTCAACTTTTCAAGAACACATGAGAATTTTCTCTTTATTGACTATTCCACCCTCTTATTTTCCACCATACACTTGGTTTCCTAAAATATATAAAAATATAAGTGGTCTTATATGATCTTAATTTCTAGGAAACATAACAATAAATGGATAAGGGTCCTCATAAAAAGTGTTTGTTCATGCAACTTCCTCCTAATTAATTAATGGCTAACATAAAAGGGTGGCTTTTATTTCTGCCAACATCAATATAGCTATCATAAATTTTGAAAAATAGGAGATGCTAATTTAATTTTAAGAGAAAAATAACATAAATAAAAGATATAGAAACCCACTTCTACGGCTTTAAATGATTAAATTATTTAAATGATACGTTTTAATTAAATTTCTCTTAAATGGGATAATAATATGCCAATAAAGAAATAATATTACATACAAGCCTATTCTTATATAACCAAAATCTTTATATAATACATTTAATTATGTTTTTTTAATCGAATTATAGATTGAATTTCGAGGTGGAGAAGAACATTACAATACCATGAATATATGTTATTTATATATTAGGCTTGATATATCGACTACTCCTGGTTAAATTTTATTTTGATGCTTTAACTATGTCTCTATCCAACGGAGCAACTAAACATGTTAAAGTGTAGCTATTAGACGTACTTTCAATTCAAATTTTGGGAAATCTTTTGAGTGTGCTATTAAGTGTATGTTAGGTAGTTAAGTCAACAACATAAAATACGTAATGTTTTTTAAGTATACACTTCAGTCTCAATCAAAAAAGGTCCAAGGTTTTATGACTTATTGAGTTGAATGCGTATAATTAAAGAAGTGACATATTTTAGGTGGTTAACTTATCTATGTAATGGACATTTGAGAATACGTACAAAAATAATAATTTTGAACTGAAAGTGTTTAATGAGAATATTTTATCACATATTCAAATGTTCAGTTGAAAAAAAATCATAGTGCAAGCATCTAGACGAAATTTGCTAATAAATTTAAGGACTTGTCAATACATTAAACAAGTATATTATATATAGGGGTGTTCATGATTTGGATAAAAATCGATCCAAACTGATTAAATAAACCGGTTTTATTTGGGTTTGATTGGGTTTTACTTATTTAAAAACCGATAGTTTTGGTTTGAGTTTGAATTTGTTCTGAAAAATTGAAGAAATAACCAAATCAAACCGACAAATTATATTCTTATATTTTATAATTATACATACGTAATATATTATTTATAAAAATATTTTTTATTTTTCAATCTACTTATGAAAGCGTAAATGCTCAAGATGAGAATATTTATCTTGTTGATTTCATATATATGACAATTCCTGGTGGGACTAGAAATGTCACTATCTCTTTCTTCTAGATCAAAATGGTGAATTTTGAAACTTTTTTCCCAAAAAAATTAGTGATTGAAAGTTCTATAATATCGATCATTCTAACTATTTTTCGTTTTAAGTGGATTGTTGTCACTTTTTCTCCATTTTAAATGTATCGTTGCTTTTATTTTTGTGTATGATTAATAACCGAACCAAATCAAATCGAAATCGATAACAACCAAATCGACAAATGTATATTATAATTGGATTGAGAATTTAAAAACCGAATTAATTAAGTTGGTTTGATTTTGATTTTGACCAATAACTGACCCAAATCGACCCGTGAACACTCTTAAATTTATATACAAGCTATTTGTACCATATACATAATATTGATGTGAAAGACATGTATATGATATATACAAGAGATACACAAAACATACACAGATATCCATGTATTCCACTAGAATAAGAGTGAAGTATCAAAATGCACCTAAATTGTATGTTTTTTTTTATATCAATATTATCTAAATGATTCTATAATTAATTAACATATAAACAATTCGATAATTGATAAAATTCAAAATTGAACTGAATCAGACGATCCAAGATTAACTCTAGGTTATTTTTTCCTTCAAAACGGATGTGCCAAAAAGTTGATTTTATAAAACTTAAAAGTTGTGGGGGTGTTGAAATGTATTTCCACCTGTAAGCCTGTGAAGGTGGAAAAAGATTTTGGTGGTTGAGGTTGATATACATCTGTTTTGAGGCAATAGGCATATATACAATTAACATAGGATTCATGGCAACCAATAAAATGGATACATGAATTCTGAGGTTCTTTTTCTTTTTGGGTCTACCATGTAATTAGTAGTACTAAATAAAGTTGTTTTAAAATTTTGTGACATGAGGTTCAATCAAATAGAAATAGTCTATTCATAGTCAAACTATATTAGTTCATTTTGTTTATTCACTTTAACATGTAGTACTCCTCGGTTCATTTGTAGTTGTCAAAATTAATTTAATTTTTATAGTTATTTATTGTTTTTGACAAATTATTCTTAATTTATTATCATTGAGGTAATGACTTTAAAAAATATAGTGAATGAATTCTATCAATTAATAGGGGGTAAATTGGTAAATTTACTATATCAATAATTATTTTTTATTCAAGTGTATCAAGTCAAAATTTCACAACTAAAAGTGAACAGAAAAAGTATAAGAAAATAATTTTTTTTCCTATTTTATTTTTAGCATTAATTGTACATTTTGGATTATTTTTTTTAAGTATATTGAAATTGTACACTAATTTGAAGATCAAATTTGAAAATAAATGGAGATACCCCCGTACATCAGAATGAACTAACTTACTACGTACTTTAACTGCCAAAGGAGTGGAGCAACTAAAATTAATTACCTTGATAGTCCATGTCGCATCCCAATGAAAAGCCAGATAGAACTTTATCACGATAAAACAGGAGAATGAAAGACCGCTTAGTAAAATATACACTTTATTTATTTATTTAAGAGGTGTATTTTTGTACAAATAAAAGTGAAAAAGGATCAGCGAAGTGCAATATTTTGAATTCAATTATGCAGTTATGTGCCACATACTCCCTTCGTGCATTTGTAACATTTTTCTTCTCAAAAGTTAAATGACATGAATTTTTATCTATCTTATAATACGTATTTTTAATTATATTAATATAAGAATAATTATAACTTACAATATCGTTTGTATAATTTTTTAATATTTAAATTTTATATAATTTTACTTTAAAATTAATCAAATTAAATCTCTATACATAAAACTCACAAACAAAAGTGGGTGGAGGTAGTATCACACAAAAAAGCTTTCAATGGCTATTGTCTCTTGCAAACCGCAATTAACAACTTTAATTAATAGAGGCATTCATTAACTGGGGTCATTCGCTTCTGTACGTGGGATATGCCAGATAATAACTTTGAGATAAAATTTGAGGTCAATTTTATATTATGGTTTATTTTTAGGTAGTTAATTTCAAAACTATTTATTGATTTAGGATTACCTAAGACCTAACCTGACTCGAATTTTGTCCAAGTCTGATATGAGCTCAAAATTTTTAAGTTACTACTTAGGAGTTTTCTAGCCCAAATTCTTTTTTCATTGGTCTCTCCATAACAATAGAAATAGATTATTACAATCTCATGCAATGACTTATTTAATTTTAATTATGGCTTACAAGTGTGATTATTTCATTATGATTATGATTGTGTACGTTTTATGTGATTATTGGTTGGAAGGGGTACTACGCCTGGTATATACTAACAATTGGCTTGGGTACCACGCATGGTGCATACTAACCGTTGGCTCATATACGACACCTAGTATGGAATACTAACAATTGGCTCAGGAAACATGTTTGGTACAAAATATCTCTTAGTTGGCTTGGGTACCGCACCTGGTATATATTATTGATTGGTTCGAGTATCATACCTAGTATGAGATATCATTTGATTGATCAAATACATGCTTAATTAATATATGTTGTTTGTGTACATCAGTGATTTCTTATGTGTGTTGGTTCCTTTAATAGATCGGATATGTATTGTTGTGATAATATGAGATATTTTCATGGAAAAAGTTAAGTCAAAATATTAGTGACTAGAGTCTGTTTATATTATTCACTTAATTTATAATTTATTTATGCATGTGCCGTCTTGATTTACTATGTTTTGGTTTCTTGTTCACATACATATTTTTGAATTTGACCGATAATCTTGTTAGTATATTGTGGTTGTGTACAGATACTACATTCACTCTTTTTTTGTTGAGTACAAGATATATTCAGGTGACTGCTTTGCGACCTCAACTGTGAGGCCTCCAGTTCTTGAATTCAATGGCGAGCTACTTCTCGCGGGCTGCTATGAATTCCTCTCTATTTCTCAGTCCATCTCCTCGAACTTAGGCATTTTTTAGATTTGTATTTTCTATTTTTGGGATTGCATCCCCTGTTCGTGAATATATTAGAGTTTTGGTACCTTGATTTTCAAATTTTATGAGGTTAATTTCGCAGATTTATTTAAAAATTGTATGGATAGTTGTTCCATTTAATGATATTATTTCTTAAATTCTTTTAATGGGGTTAGTCATTGGGTTGATAGTTGATTCTCCCACTGGAGAATTAATGTTGGAGAATTAATGTGGGTACTACTCACGGTAAATTGAGGTCATGACATAAAAAATATTTTCATTGAATTATTTTTTAAATTAATTAGTACCCATTTAATATGATTTCTTATTCATGTAAAATTTCACTTATTTGAATAAGAATAAATATGAAAAAAATCAATTAATATCCTATTTTTATTATCAGAAAAACTATTTATTTTTGACACAATGTAAAAGCTAAAAGTATATAATGTGGACTAGAGGAAGTAAGAGAAGACTTCACTATCAGTCACTCCGGTGTATTTAGTTTTGTAAAGTAGTCCTTGCTGATTCACATTCATGTGCCACATGCTATTTGGTTCAAAGTATAAACTAGTGATGTTTTCAACTATTGAACTTTCATCATCTAGGGAACAACATTCAAGCTGCTTTGCATTGCAGCACGACACTTATATTGCTCTTTCACAATCTCATTTTCACAGGTTAAACGGCTCCCATTTTGCTCGTCGTTATATATTATGAAAATCACTTTTTCCTTTGCCTCTAGCTGTGAAGAAATTTCAATTTACCTTGATTACATCTCCTATATTAATGGGTTATTACAATAATGAAAAAATTCGATTATTAGCTTAATCAAATGCCATTTACTAACTCAATAATCTATTTAAACATATTTAAATTCATTTCAACTTAGTCCATTTGACACTCTTGAATAAAGGTAATTTTTACAACTAGATCTTTTGTACTTCCATGGTTAGTTTTGCATTAATCTCACAAGAAAGTTGTTGCTTCAATGAACTAATCAATACCTTTGCCGTTTGGTGACCTAACATCTTCATTAGGGTTTTATCCTCATGGCTTAATTAATTAAGCTTGTAAAAATTGAGCTTCCTTTTTTCCAACCAAAATCCAGAAACTTGTAGTGTTCACTAATGGTTTTGCCTTAGTTACAAGAGGCAACTAGACAAAACTTGTTGAACCATACCTTTAAAAAATGTTTTTACTATTTTATAGAGAGAAAATTCTTCACATATATAGCGTAATTCTTCAATGAAGAGTGTTCAAAATTTAGTATACATGTATGAAAAATAATTTTTGATTGATATATTTTGTACAATTTTTACATGTATAGTGTAATTGTTCAACGAAGAGTGTCCAATTGGTCATCCCGAACTATGTGTGGCTATACCATTGAGTGATGACATCTTTTAATT
Organism: Solanum aculeatissimum; assembly: GCA_038996855.1. Classification (NCBI taxonomy): domain Eukaryota; kingdom Viridiplantae; phylum Streptophyta; class Magnoliopsida; order Solanales; family Solanaceae; genus Solanum; species Solanum aculeatissimum. The sequence goes on along the minus strand of JBCEWC010000342.1, from coordinate 27,360 downwards.
GAGTACTAAATTACGTGATAAAGTATTTCTATTAAATATTTTTTTTTTTTGAAAATATTTTTGCTTATATTCTTAAACACTCGTATGTATTTTTCTATCTTTTAAGTATAGACATCAGTATCAATTGGATTATGCATAGAGATTTAATGACTTATTGAAGCTAATACATATAATTAAAATGAAGTGACATGTTTGAAGTGATAAGCCACTCTATATAATAAATGCTTGAGAACATTTACAAAATTGTTTTCAAAATTTTGAATCGAAAGTGTTTAATAAGAATATTTAAATTTTTATAATATATTCAGATACTCAATTAAAACAGATCATAATTTAAATGTCTAAATGAAATTTAAAGAATCCAACTTTTAGATTTGGGTCATAATAATTTAATCAACAACTTTCTAAACAAAATTCTCTTATTGATTCTCATGTTGACTACTTCTCTCACCGCAATAGTTGTTAATTAATTAGTTGAGAGTTTGTATCAAAAGAAAACAAAATTCTTTACATATCTCACAACTAACTATTAGCTAATGTTATTTGTTCTTTTGTCACTTTTTTTACTTTCAATTTTTTTATTTTTTGTATAATATATAATAGTGCATTTAATGAAGTCATAGTGCTAACACAATTGCCAATAGTTTTGGTGAAAAGGAAGTTAAAAGATAAATACATTAAAAGTACTTGGTGCACCTAATTTAGTTGCTCGAAGAATATATGTTTCTTCTTTCTTTTAATAAGCAAAAATAACCTTTATAAGAATATATTATATCATCATATATGCAAAAACTCATAACAAATAATATACTTCAACAAATCTAATGATATAGGAGTAGTATTCTACAAATTATTGTTAATGAATAATAACTTTTTGAAAATATTTTCTATAAATCAATTTGAACTACATATCGACTTAATTTTCAGATAGCTAGGTGAAATAAATTTAATTAAAAATAAGTTGAGTTAATTAATAATCCATCCAAACTTATATGAATTAAATAAATCATATTTTCGTAATTTAACTTCTCACCAGCCCTAATGGTACGCATATAAATAATTGGAATACTAATGAAATTTCTTTTATTGCGTCGAAAGAAGAAATCTCGAGTGTTTTAGGGGAAGGGGAAACTTAAAATTGCACGGCAAGAACGGCGTCTAAGAACTAAAAAGTAGGCTAATTAAATGTTAACTTATAGAATTGTTATGGACTTTCAACTACTTGGACTTGATTTGGACCATTTCTTCTATAACTACAAAGCCATTATAATGACTCTCCTTCCCCCCAACCCCACCTCTCAACCCCCCTCCCCCATCCCCCAACCCCCTCAAAAAAAAATCCTCTTATATTTCAACTTTATAATAAAGAGTTTATGTTCTTCGCATAGATGACACTCGAAGTTTACTACTAAGACTTTTTCATTAGCTGATATTAATATTTGTTAGTTTTCTCTTCATAGAAAAAAAGATAAGAGGGTAAAATTTAAATTTCATTGGTTCGAGTTTTATAATTTTTTAAATATACATATAGTACTTTCTAATAAGACTATGAATTTAAATTTAGTACATGTTAAATTTATAATGAATTTTCATATATTAGGTTTAGATAAACTTGTTATTGAAGAATTGTGTTCGCCACAATAAGTTGTTTTGTTTTATAGAATCAAGTTAAGTTGATCTACGATACATTCTCTGTCCTAATTTATTATATGAAGGTGTTTGGTTGAGTAGGAAGTTAGGAATGAAAAGAAGACTTTTGAAATTTGCGTAGTGAAATAAATCATAAATTTTTGTGTGAACATGAAACATTCAATTTAAGATTAAAAAAAAAATTAAAGTGAAATTATCACTAAATATTGAAATGTGCCCTTTTTTAAACAACTAGAAAAAGATCATATAAATTGAGACAGAGAGTATAACACGTAACTTAATCTTTTATCTATCTATACTATATTAAAAGCGTGAATGCCCTTAGAAAAGTTGTTTAAACTTTTTGCCCTTCATTAAAAGACTCCCCTTTAGACAAAATCGTTTTTTCACCATTTAAAAAAAATTCTTCTTTAATTATATTTATAATATTGACTTTTAAAATATATGAAAATAAATGATAAAATAAAGACTTCTAGCCATGAAAAAAACTCCTAAATCTTCTTTATTTAATAGACTTCTACTTCTTACTTATTTGAATCAAGAAAACACTCTACAACTGCTAAGAAAAATTCTAATTTACAACGATATATAAGACCTTTATAAATAAATAATTTATCAAAATTACTTTTGTAGTGAATTATTTATCTTTTTATAAGTTCATAATTAAATTTAATTTTTTTGTGTAATGTTTGTTACGAGATGAGGTACACGCTTTTCAATCTAATTAGACAATTGTCCAAAATTCTTTATACTATAAACAATTACTTAATTAAACCCATAAAATTAACAAGAAAAAAGAAACACTTATTTTCAACCACATGACATATTCATGGTTAGACTTGAACAACAAATTGTAACATGGCCATCTTTTTTCATGCCTTTTTAAACCCCTCCCTTCTCTTCACACATATAGCCCAAACACACACACACACACAATCTCTCATTCAATTCCTTCTCCCACCCACCCAATCATACTTCCCTAATGGATGCTTTTCCCCATTTTGAACCAATCTCAAAATATAACAAAGAGATTAATAGATCAAATCAAGCAATTGCATCTAATTTAGATGGAACACTCTTAGTATCAACAAGTTCATTTCCTTATTTCTTTCTAATTGCCTTAGAAGGTGGTAGCCTCATAAGGGCATTACTACTTATATTATTTCTTCCAATTATCTACTTTATTAACATATTCATCTCACAATCTCTTGCAATTGAGACCTTAATCTTCATAGCCTTTGCTGGATTGAAGATTAAAGACATCGAAATCGTGTCTAGAGCTGTTTTACCTAAGTTTTATTCTGAGGATGTACATCCACATACTTGGAAAGTGTTCAATTCTTTTGGAAAGAGATATGTTGTTACCGCGAATCCAAGAATTATGGTTGAACATTTTGCTAAACATTTCTTAGGTGTTGATAAGGTTGTTGGAACAGAATTAGAAGTTTCTAAATCTGGACGTGCAACTGGATTTGTAAGAAAACCTGGTGTTCTTGTTGGAAAACATAAAAGGGATGCTCTTATTAAGGAATTTGGAACAAATGTGCCTGATGTAGGACTTGGAGATAGAGAGACGGATCACGATTTCATGTCCATATGCAAGGTATAAATTTCATACTTTCAAATTTATATATACCAACAGTCTGACAGTATTATAAAATGATTAATTATTACGTTATTCATTCATTTTAATATGTTGTAACAAGTAATCTGTCTTATTTTTTTCATGTTATAACTCACGATTTCATGTCCATATGCAAGATAAATCTTATACATTTAACTTGTATACACTAATAATGCACTATAATTCTTACGTTATATGTTCATATTAATACTCTATTTTGTAACAAGTAATTTGCCTCATAGAGTAAGAGTTATTCTACACTGCTAATTTTACTAGATTTCCCATGTCTTTTTCTCTCAAAGTTATCAAATATTATAAGCAGTACAATATCTATAATAGTTATTGGTGGGGTTGGTAAGAAGTTATAATGTTCTTGATTTTTGTTCACGTGGTTGCTTTAACTTTTTGGTTTCTTTGAATCATTTTCCTATCATTATTAGTGGTACGTAAAGGGAGTTTAATGTTTATTATATTTATATAAAATAATATATATATAAACTTGACTTGGACTCTTCTTGATTCCGCCCCTAATACTAATAAATTCTATCAAAAGTAACTAACTATATACTGAATAATTGCTGCTAAAATTGTCTTTTTATATTTATTGGCTTAATGATGATCCCAATTTAGGCTTTTAAAGACTTTGAATGAAAGCACCAGTTTTGTATTATTATAATAATAAAGACCAGAAAAAGAGGTTGATCTTATGACTTACTATACCTACCTAAGTAATTTGTTTGCTTCTTTAGTTGTTAACCTTTTCTCAACACATTATATTCAAAAAGAATTTTTTTTTAGGTGGCATTTTTCAAATTTCGAGAGTCAATTGAATATATTTTATTGAATTTTTTCAATAAATTATTTTAATTTATGATAATAATAATTTATAGTACTTCTTACGTAATTTTTGAATATAAAAATACATTGAAATTCATGATTCAAGATAAAGAGATTGATCTCAAAATCTTAATTGTATCACATAAATTGGGACATAAAGAGTATTCTCTCTGTTCCGTTTTAATTGTTAGGTATACTAGAAATAGTTGTCAATTTAGATAATCAAAAGAGACTTAATTATTATTTTTTTTCAATTTTTCCCTTAGCATTAATTTTTCTAGAATTAATTAAGAGACACACATATAAATAAAAGTTTAATTATTTATAAGAGATATATTAGTCAAACAACCCTTCTGATTAATATTTTCTTAAGAGTTGCGTCAAGTCTTATCATGACTACTAAAATGGTACGGAGGACGTAGTAATTAGTATAGACTTGGTTACATTGATGACATTTATTTCAAACTGATAAAAATAGTTGTCAAACTTAGATAATAAAGAGAGAATTAATTATTATTATTTTCAAATTTTTCCCTAAACATTAATTATTCTAGAATTAATATATGTAAATAAAAGTTTAATTATTTATAAGAGATATATTAGTCAAACAACACTTCTGATTAATTTTTTCTTAAGGATTATGTCAAACTTTATCATGACAACTAAAATGAGTCGGAGGGAGTATTAATTAGTATAGACTTGATTACATTGATGACATTCATTTCAATACTAGATTACATTGATTACATTCATTTAAAAATATATATATAAATAAACCAGACAAGCCATCATACATCTTTTAAGTTCCAACTCATTTTTCATTTAAGATGTACCTCCAAAGGGTTTATTGCATACCAAACCCATGAGTCTTAATCCCAACTCTCTCCATAGGGGGACCAAAGAGGATGAAGATAATTTTAACTTCCTATATATTGATAGTGTAAAATAACATGATTGATTAGGTCATGCAATAAATGGTATAATAAAACACAACTTCTCACATATATTTAGTGTAAGAAAAATAATTTTTACATGATTAGGTTGTTATATTATAAGACGGGTTAAAATGTACAAGATTATATTTTTGATGAATATTAGATAAATCCTTTTACTTTTTGTACTTTACTTTGTCATGATAAATTGTTTCATTTTATGTAAAATTACTTCGCATTTCAACCTTGACGAGTCATTTTTATTGTTCGTAAATATTATGATATGTTTAACACTACAAATTTTCTAAGTTTTTTATAGTCACACAAATATTATGATATATTGAGTGAAATTTATGTGATATAAATTGAATCAGAATGAGTACATATGGAATACTTTGCTAGCTTATATTTATTTTTGCTATTTAATTTGACTAACTCACTTAATCGTGTGAATATTATTATTGCAGGAGGGGTACATGGTCCCAAGATCAAAAATAGAACCCCTAGCAAGAAATAAACTTTTAAGTCCAGTCATTTTCCATGAAGGTCGTTTTGTACAAAGGCCTACACCACTTATGGCACTGTTAACTTTCTTATGGATGCCAATAGGCATAATTCTGTCAATTCTAAGAGTATATCTTAACATTCCTTTACCAGAAAAAATAGTAAGATACAATTATAAAATCCTTGGTATTAAACTTATTGTTAAAGGTACACCACCCCCACCCCCTAAAAATGGACAACGTGGTGTACTTTTTGTGTGCAACCATAGAACTATACTAGACCCCGTTGTCACTGCTGTTGCACTAGGTAGAAAAATAAGTTGTGTTACATATAGTATTAGTAAATTTTCTGAGATGATTTCGCCGATAAAAGCCGTGGCGTTATCCAGAGAGAGGGAGAAAGATGCAGCACATATTAAGGCATTGCTTGAAGAAGGTGATTTGGTTATATGTCCTGAAGGTACAACATGTAGGGAACCTTTTTTGTTGAGATTTAGTGCACTTTTTGCTGAATTGACTGATAGGATTGTACCAGTGGCAATTAACACTAAGCAAAGTGTGTTTAATGGGACAACTGTTAGAGGGTACAAATTATTGGATCCTTATTTTGTTTTCATGAATCCCAGACCGACTTATGAGATTACATTCTTGAATCAACTCCCTCCGGAGCTTAACTGTACTGACGGAGGGAAATCGGCTATTGAAGTTGCTAACTATATTCAGAAGGTACTTGGTGGCACGTTGGGGTTTGAGTGTACTAATTTGACAAGGAGGGACAAGTATGCTATACTAGCTGGAACAGACGGCCGTGTTGCGGTAAAGGAGAAGGAGAAGGAGAAGGAGAAGAAATAAATGGATCAATTAGTAGTATGTAATGATTGTTTTTTTTTTTTAAATATTGGAATTTTCCTATATGTATTGTTGTCTTCATCAAGGGAAAGGAACAAAGATTGAAAAGGAAAAAAATAAAAAAAGGAAATTGCTTATATTGTGATATTCATGTATGATGATGATGATTTTTATCAATAATAATGGTTAATATGTATATTATTTTTTATTGGGATGTACAAGTGATATCTTTAATGCAATTTTTATAGTTCGTGTGAAGTTAATGACCTACTAGTACAATCAAATTATTTTACAATAATATTTCTTTTTTTTTTTAATCAAGAAAGATAGACAACAGCCGATTCTAATCCAAAAGGTTGGTATTACACAAAAAGTTATTAAAGAAACTACTAATAGATACATTTAGAACGATACAAGTCTTTGTTTGATATCTTCTTTGTCGATTATATTGATGATTGAGTTCAAAACGTCGCTATTCAAAGCATGCCAAGATAGGAGATCCACCACATCATTAGTTTTCTTGTATGAATCTTCTACGACAATATCAGTCGATGGAGGAGCCCATGAATCTCAAAATCCATTATTACCAATACAAACAATATTTCATTATAGCATATATATTTTCGATGAAACCAATTTTTGATGTTATGTTAAATTACATGTAGTCTATAATAACATGTCCCATGCAGATTAAATGTAGTCATTTTCAATAAAGCTTCAACTCTAGGCATGAAACAAACTTGTGGCAGCTATTTAATTTCGAAACTTTAAAATGACATAACAGTGTAACACATTTAATACGTCCATCTTTTAACCTAATTATTTTATTATTAATTTCGAGTGGTTCAAAATAAATGAAAAAAATATTCAAATTCCACTATTGGCTGAAATTATATTACCTTTCAAATCAATATATGTATATATATATGAGTTGACTCTTATAGTGACATGTCCTTAATTAAAAGACAGTTGTCCAAGAATCACCAATAATTTTACTATTTGCATGAATATACTCCTACTTCAACTGTCATTCATGTGATATTTGCTTGACAAAATCTTTTTCATTTGAGGGTCGTTTGATGGAGTATTAATTTGATAAAATCGTGTGAATTATATCAAATTTAAATTGTAATTACAGTTAGATGTTTGTCGCGAATCATAATTAATTCAAACTATAACTATGTTAGTTAATTAACTAATATGTATTTGCTTATCCGTATAATTTTTCCTATCATGAGGTAGTTATGCACCATATAGTATTAAATAGAATATTTAACTAATACATTTACTAGTTAGACATAAGCTAAAAATCCTACCAAATAAAAGATTAAATAATATCATACCTAATACATGTATTAAATTCTCTAATACATGTATTAAATAATACCTGACTAATACATGTATTAAATTTTCTAATACATCCTACCAAATGAGAACGACCCTTTAGTCTCTCAATAAAAGAAATATCTAATGCTTAGTCCATTTGTTTATCTTTACTTGTCTATTATATTAAAAATAGATGTCCAATTTGAAAATAAAAGAAATAATTTACCATCTTATATTTATTTTGTTCTTATTATTAAATATTTTCTTCTTCCATTTTTCTTTGTCCACTATATTAAACATGAATATTCATTTTTATTTGTCCAACTTAAAAAATTAAAAAATAATTCACCATTTTATATCTATTTTACCTTTATTATTAAATACTCATTATTCATTTTCCTTGGGCTATTGGCAATTGAATATTAAACTTTTATATAGGAAAAAATATGTAAACTTTGGTATAGGGAAAAAGTTAAAATATAAACACAAAAATTGAGCACCACAATATGTGACGATATGTACAAATCTAATCCAAAAATTATAAAAGAAATACACACGTTAAACTACTTAATTATGTTAAATGTATAAGAATAAAAGTAGAACCCAAACCAAATTACAAAAATAATAATGTAAATCAGCTTGAATTAAGTAATCACTAATAATATAATAAGGGGCGAAGCTAGAAGTCGGAACACAAATTTAGCAGAATTCAGTAACTTTTGCTCAAATAATTATATTTATATTAAAAAGTTTATAAATATATTTAAATATTGAGTTTACAACCCAATTATTAATACTTAAAAATATAAATATAAAATTCAAAACTCATAAAATTAAATTTTTAATTTCGCCTCTGAATATAACATATATATGATATACACTTGCTTTCGTTCTAATTATATTCCATTTATGTGAACAATAAACTAGTAGAAAAAGTTTTAAACAATATTAATAAGTCACCTTTTTAGCTAAGAGATGGTGATGGATATCCTCCTAACTGTATAGTTCTATGTCTGCAATTAATGAATATTTTCTCTTTTTCTTCTACTACCTACATAACGTACGTCTTCTTTAGGTAATGTTATTGTGTTTGAAAATTAAAAAAAGATATTGATAATTGATTTAATTTTGTCACCATCGCCAACCAAACATCAAAATTTATAACAAAGTTTATTTTAGTGTAAAATTTGATGTTTTGAAGCTCCAATTCAATATCAATTTTTACTCTATTTTCGTATATGAATAGTATTTAGTGTAACACTATTCATAACACCAATTCACTTTTTGAATATTTTAATATTATTTTATTATACAAAACTTTCAATTAAATATTATATACTAAATTGTATGTCTTAATTAATCATGTAACTATTTTTATAATATTAAATTTGGATATACAAGTTAATTTTTTTTATAAATAATTTTTCTATATATGACTTTTAAAAATTAAATTTATGTTAATGCTATTATAAATTTTAATTGGATGAGCATGACCTTAACACACCAATTCATAATGCATTGGAAGCAATGGTGGAGCTATAATTTTCATTTAGAGAGTTCAATATTTGAAGAAATAGACACATGAACTTGTCGAAGGAGGTTCAACATTTACTATATACACATAAAAAAATTATTTTAACCATGTATAAATAGTATAATTTTTCACTGAAGGGGTTCAGATGAACCCCCGACGAATAGGTGGCTCCGCCCCTGATTGGAAGGTCCAACTCCAACAGTAGAAATGTGTAACGACCTGACCCCATCATTATGGCTAGGTTAACAAAGAAGTAAATTGGGCTAGAAAACTTTTTTATAGTAAATTGAGAATTTTGAGTCTAGGTTAGATTTGGATGAATTTTGAACCACATGAGGTCTAAGACAATCCGATATGAATTGGGAGTCAAATTGCAAGTTTGATCATCCAAGTACATAGTCAAGACAATAAGAACCTTGTACGGTTTTACGGAATTGAATTCGGGTGAGTACAACTCTCGAAATTAATCTTGGCGCTAAGGCAATATCTTGAAACGTCATGATTTGAGAATGATTTCAAATTTGGGGTTGGAATGCGAGTTCCCAAAGTTTTTGTCTCCGTGCAATCTATTATGATGAGATTATTCCCGCTACGACGGCGCCGCCATGGTGGGGTAAGTTGCCACAATGGCGGGACAGATGCAAACTTAAATTCCAGAAAAGTTCCTAATTCATTTTTACTTCTTTCACTTTGTCCTTGAGAAACAAATATGATCTAGGGTAGTTTTTCTCTAGTTTCCCACTAATTCTCTTTCTAAAGGTAAGTTAATTTGTTCTCTAATGTATATTTTAATTCCTAGACCTTAGATTTTAGGGAGAATGATTATGGAAAAAAATTTAAGTCTGCAATTTGTGGTGGGTAAAAGCCCTAACTTGGGGGAGATGATCATGGAAATGGTCAATAATTAGAATTTTTTTATAGTCCGAGAAAATTAAGCCATAAGTGTTGATTTGTGTATTTTTCTTGATTGTTCATATACCAAGAACTAGCTAGGACTTTGGAGAAGGGGAAAGCTCTGATTCTATAGAATTAAAAACTTGAATTGAGGTAGGTGATGGTTTAATATTCTCATTTCAAATATGCATGCTAACCAATTTATAGTACTTCTTGCATGTATGTGAAAAAGGGAATGATGAAATAAACTAGTTGATAACCTGCCATGATCTAATTGTATACAATGGTTTAGTGGTGCATTATTCATTGTGGATATGATTATGATTATGTTGTGCTTGTGCTAGTGGAATGTGGATCGAGTGTCATATTTTGACACATACTTATTTGATCAATTGTCATGTTCCGATATATCTATTATTATTAAATTAGATTTCACATCCCAATGCATGTATTATTATTAGATTGGGTGTCACGTTCCAACACGTGTATTGGATCAAGTGTCATGTTCTGACATATCTATTATTATTAAATTAGATTTCACATTCCAATATAATGCATGTATTATTATTAGATCGGATGTCACATTCCAACACATCTATTAATATTGGATTCCAACACATCTATTAATATTGGATCAAGTGTCACGTTTTGACACATACTTGCTTGGGTTTGGGTCCCTTGAGAGGACTATTATTGCATTGCATTAAATTGACAATTTGAGATTGTACGTGAGCATAAATTATGAAAATCTGTGTTATTTCAATATGTGTATGGATTACTATGCTTTGATTTCTTGAGTATATCCTGCTTATTGGAGTAGTCGCGTGATCATACCAGTACGCTTTATTTTGCCTACTAATTTTACACTTATTCTTTCTTTTATTGAATACAAAGTATCTTCAAGCGACTACGGAAGGTGACTATTGACTTCAGAATTCAAGGGTGAGCTAACATATTTTGGGCTGCTATGGATTCCTCTTTCATCTTAGTTTACTAATTCTTGAACATAGACATCACTTATTTATTTTTATAATTTTAGTTTTGAGATTGCATTCCTAATGATTAGAAATTATAGTAGAGTTTTGGTACATTGATTTTTAATTTTTGAAATTATTGTTAAGAGTTTGATTTATTTTTTCATTTGAGTTTAAGTAAATTTGATTATTTACATATTTAAACTGGCTTCTATAACTTTAAATTATCTAGATCATGCTACTTTTTGTTGGTGGGTTAATTTCTTGGTTCTCAGGGTTAGTTTAGGTGTCACTCATGGCCTATTCAGGGTCATAACAAATTTGATATCAGAGCATAGGTTCATTGATCTCAATATACCAAAATGAGTTTGGTAGAGTCACGTAAAACGGTACGAAAATGTCTGTACTTTTCTTCAAGAGGTTATAAAATCATAGAAAATATATCTTGTGATTTTTCTCTCATCCTTTTGTTCCATAACTTGATTTCAATTGATATCTGGCGAGCCGAATTGATATCTGACTTCCTTCACTCTTATATCCGTAAATGATTAACACACATTAAAATGGTATTAGATCACCAGCTCACACTAATGAGCTTGTAGTAAAGGGTTGGGGCCAAGGAAAAGGGAGAGAAAGAGATTGTAGTATAGGAAGAGTAGCACCTGCCAGGGGTGTCGCCCAAGCTGAGGATGTACTAGGTAGAGATGTCTCACCTGCACCTCAAGATAAAATTAAGGATAATGTGGAGTTAGAGATTGATAGGAATGTTGAGATAGAAGAGAACGCCCAGTCTGAGGCTTTAGGACTCCCTTCCTTAGACCCCATCATTGCACAATAAGTACCCTTCTTTGGTAGGTTGGTTCTGAAATCATCCCCGTTGTGCTCTTCGCTCCAGCTCTTACCACTCGTCCCGTTATTGTTGTGAATCTTGTTGTTAGGGGAGCAACGGGTAATAACGTTTTCTTTAACCCCCTTCTGGGCTCAGTGATGATCGACACAGAACACGAGATATTGACAAAGTTTTTGAAGTTGAAGCCGCTAGTGTTCCAAGGTACAAAAAGTAAAAATGTTTATGAATTTATTCTGAATTTCTATGAGAGACTGCATAAGTTGGGTATTGTGCATTAACATGGTGTGGAGTTTGCGACTTTCCAACTTTAGAGTGAGCCTAAGCAGTGATAGAGAGCTTATGTGGAATACTGGTCTCTTGCCTTGGAACCCTTTACTTAGGCCTAGCTTTATGCCTTGGTTTTAAAGAAATATGTGCCTAAAACCTTGAGAGATCCCACGAAGAATAAGTTCATGGCACTTGAGTAGGGTAATATGATCATAGCTAAGTTCCATGTTTTGTACAAATATGTCACCCAGTTGGTAACTATAGAGAAGGAGAGAAATCAATTGTTTGCCAAAGATTTGAATTCTAAGTTACATGTATTGTCTATCTATTTGACTGCTGCAGATAAGAGTTTTAATGAGGTGACAGGTTTTGTGAAGAAAGTTGAGGGAGTGAGGAAAGTTGAGAGAGTGAGGAAAGTTGAGCATAGCTTGCTTTGGCTGAGAGGCCCAAAAGCTTGGGTAATTTTCAAAGTTACTACTCTCATGATTCAGGTAATTCGGTCATTGCGGTCCAATCAGTTCAATCTGCCATGTTTGCTTTTACGGGTGTATATTCTGGTGTTTCTCAACAAATGGCTACTAAGGATAGGAAGCTTATTCTCTGTTAGGTACCCGACCTTCTCTTTATCGTAGTTGCTTTAATTGTGAGGAGCTTGGACATGTGAGGAGGGAGTGTCCCTACCCCCCGTATGATTGACCCCGTGTAGTAGCAGACTAGAGTTATGGTGCCTGCATGTGGAGATAATAATAATAGAGGGTGTTAATAAGGCGCGCGAGGAGGAAACCAAAGAGGTCGTGGCAGACAAGGTAATGGTAATACAAGTTAATTTATTGGTGTCACAATTCAAAATTGGGTGTGATGTCACTTACCTTTAACCCACCGAGGCAAGTCAATCTAAAACAAGAAATAATAAGGAATGTGAAACCTAAGTGATAATGCAATCAAAATAGCAAGAGATAAACATAAGGAACAAAAATCATAATCTAAAATCATTCCAGAATTGGTGTCACATGTACAAATACCTATTTTACCAAAACATTGAAAGAAAAATAATACAAGTCTCGATGTCTTGCTTCTCAAATAGAACAAAACATAAAAATAGAAATAACAGAGTGTGTCGAATGACAATAGCTACCTCTCTAAGTCTCCTAGGAAGCCTTGGATAGTCAAGAAAAGGCACTATTCACTGCCAAGCTTAGAACCTACACAAATGTAAAAGTAAGGGTGAGTACCCAACAACATGGTACCCAACAAACGTATTCTAAACCTAAGTAAAGTAGTGAAAATGCAAGTACTCCTTCCAACAGACCTCCAAACTACAAACTTACACGCAGGACAATTCAGCACACACAACATATACAAAAATATATACATATTCATTTATACAGTCCAATCAGTACCATAATTTTACGGAATCATAGTCAATAAAAATAACAGTCCAGGACCTTCATATATACATATCAGCATTTAACCAAATATTTCAATTGTAATCCAATTATCATATGAAGTGCAGAATGATGCAATGTAATGACACGCAATCGTGATGCATACTTTTCCTATAATACACATTCGTTGATCAACTCAGGTGGGAACCCATGGGGGTCTCATAAGGACCATGTATCCACAGAAAGAGACCTCAGTTGAATCTTCGATCGGTAGAAATCCCAGTCCCAAATATCCATATTTAAATTATACTCACCAGAAGAGGCCTCGACAATCACCACGACCAGTAGAAACCTCGATCCCATTATCAATATCTCTCTCTTATCTCATTTTCAAAGTCTAACGCAAATAAGCATACATACAAAGGATGAGTAAATGAGATATGAACACATAGTACCACATAAGTAATCTTAACAGATACATCATTATTCATCAATAATCAACTCACAACAAGTACATCATTTCACATACCCGAATTTCCATGTTACACATCATTAACACATCATAGACAATGCCTCATTTTATTTCATAAACTATATCACAAGATTGCACAATTGAACCAATACACATTTCACATCAATCACATAATTAGAAAATATAAGGTTTAACACACTTAACTATAGGTTTAGAAAATACACTTGCCTTAACCAAAAGTCATGATCAAACTAAAGTCAGAACTTTCTCCTTCCGATTATATCCCAAAGCACCATAATCTAATAAAAAATGAATTCAAAATCACAATTCAAAGCTAATGACACCAAAATCATGCAATTTAGAAAAAAATGACAAAATGGTCCAAAATTTCAATACCAAAAAATGAGATGAAAATCTGGAAACTTTTACATACAAATGATCCTTAAGGTTTTAAGAGTCTAATGGCGAAAATCATTTCGAAAAAGGAGTCAAATGAGCTCACAATCACCATTTTTCTTTTGAAAAAATCAAGTTCATGAAATTCTCACAATCCTCAATTGAAATCCCAGTTTTGATTTTAAAATCATAATTTAATCAATGAAAATTGAAAATAACTTACTCAATAGTTTTTCATGCAAAATCACTTCAAAATCGCCTAAATCGAGCTTAAGAAAATTAAAAATGACTAAACCCAACATTTTAAAAATCAACACTATTCAGGGGTCATTTAACCCTCCGCGATCACAGAGCTCTAGCCCACGAACGCAGAGGTCAATTTGAGGAACTTTTCACAATTGCGACCAAGGCCTTCACAAATGTAGAGATCAATAGCTTGACCCTCCGCGATCATGGCCCTAGGCCCATAAATGCGGTACACAAAAGGCTAAATTTCGTGAACACGAAGAAGACTAGAACACCATATATCAACAATTTGCAAGCAACTCAAAAATCACAGAATGGACCCTTGGAATTCATTCGAAATTCGATACACACAAATTATATATATAACCCTACTAAATTCGACATTTCTAACTCAATGGAATCATCAAAACTCAAATCTAAAGTCTCCTTGATCCGAAATCCAATAAGTACCCAACAAATCATATAGGTAACCCTACTAAAATTTGCTCATTTGGTAAAATTGTACAAGTTGAAAAACTTTAATAATTTTAACAAATTACAAAGTTTTCATTTCTATAAGGAAAAATATTTTAGAAATCATTAATGGCATGTTCAAATAAAATTTCTACCTCAAATCACTAATTTTTAATTATGACTAAAATCATATCTAAAAAAGATGATTTTTTGGAAGAAAACTACACAAAATAGATTAAATTGTGATACTATTTACTCAAATTGGATCCAAACTCATACTATTTACCTTCAATAGACCCATGGCTTAAATAATTTACCCTCTTCCCGCACTTTTTCTTTTTTATTTCACCAATGGTGTCAGCATCACTGTTATGAATTAATCATCGGTGTTACTAGTCGATATAATGATATCATATCGGTATCATATACTCCATCAGTATATTGATAAAATATAGGTATCATATAAGATTTGACTCTTTTTTTAAAATAAATAAAAAATAATTAAGAGAAAATTATTAAAAAATAAAGAAGGAACAATTAAGAGAAAATTATTAAAATTGCAATCTTATTTGTTAAACTCTTAATTAGTAAAAAAATATATTCTTTGTAATAATCTGTCGGTATATTGATATCATACCGATATTAATACAGTGAGTTTAATCCTCTGTGATACTCCATCGATATATTGATACCCTATCGGTATTATATAGGATTAAGTTTTTATTTTAAGAAATATTTTTTTTTAAAAAACCATTAAACTCTAAATTAGCAGAAAATATTATTTTTTCTGATACTCTATCGGTATATTGATACTCTGTCGGTATCATATTGAATGTGACTCTTTTTCAAGAAATAAATAAGAAATAATTAAGATATGATACTGATAGCCGATAGGGTATCATAGAAAAGTTTGTTATCATTCTCTCTGATACTCTATCGATATCCTTTATGATACTTCATTAATATATTGATATCCTATTAGTATCTTTTATGATGTTTCGTCGATATATGATACCTTATCAGTATCATATAGGGTAGACATTGACATCAGCATGCGAATTTAATAGTAAACAAATTAGGTGAATATTAATTAAGACATAAACATAAAAAAATATATGAATATAAATAGTTTACTGCAAAAAGACATGAACTTAGTTTTTCCTTTTTTGCGCGTGCGTGTAGGAATATTACAGTTGAGTGGGACCAGGTTATACAGCCAGCTAATTTGGGTGAAATGAAGTAAAGAAAGCAGGCCCATTAGTCCAAGCCCACGTGATTGGAGGTCCATTAAATGTTGAAATTGCATGAATTGTCATTAAAATTGCCTGATTTTTATTTTTTTAAATGAGCTTAATCTTTAAAAAATAATTTTTATTGAAGTCATAATTTTGGAGATATTATGATATAAAATATTTTTTCTGTTTAAAAAAGAATGATTTTATTTTTTTTAATCTATTTAAAAAATAATTATTTTCTTGACAACATTTTAATTTCAACTTTTCTCATGGTATATTTATGGCGTCAAGATTAAAGGATATTTTAATTCATCTGATATAACTTTAATTTAGCTAGCGTTTAACCCCAAATTTTCTTTGACTATTTCAAAAAATATGATTTATACCTGTGATTTCTAAAAATTATTTAAAATACCCATAAATTTATACTATCATGCTATAATGAACATATTTTGTTAAACTATAACGTTATATCATAATTGATAATGATCAACAACAATAAAATAATTATATGGACAAGATCAATACATTAATCGCATACTCAAACTTGTCACTGATTTGGTTGGAATCATAATCCATTGAAAGTAAATTCTTCTTTTTTTTCAATTTTGTTACTTAAATTATAATTCAAACTTTTTCGGAGGAGGTAGATAAATATTAGTTGAAATAAATAAATGATGGTGTTTCCTATAAAATATAAAAATTTGGCATAATTTTTAAATATTTAAAAATTTTCAAATAATATCTCAAGTTTTCAAATACTAGTTTTTTCAATTATTAGAAAACTTGGGAATTCTTCAAATATATTTGCGAAGTTTTTTTTTTTTTGCTAAACACCACTTCTCAAGTTTTTCACAAATAATTTTGGGGCCAAACGACACCTTAAACCACTAAAGTAAAAAGTTTTTATTTATTTATTTAAACTCCGTGTCAATTCATGTCCTCCATTTTTTGGTTCAAATGAGAGACATAAACGTAAGGGAAACACAAAACAAGAGTATAAGTGTCCGTGATCCCCTTCACTAATAGCCTAATTGATCAGACTTCTAAAATTAATTTATTTTGAAAAGTATTTTTTTAAAAGTATTTTTTATGAGAAACAATGTATGTTTGATCAATAAATTTAAAAAATACTTCAAATAATAATTAGTGTTCGACCAATTTTTTGAAAATAATTCTAGGTATATTTTTTTTCAAAAGAGATTTTAGGAAAAAAATATGCTATTTTAACTTTTGATAAAGGATTCTACTACTCTCCCAAAACATATTTTCTCTCAAATTTTGACCAAATACCTCTTCTTCTTCTTTTAAATAAAAGCACCTTTTGAAAAAGAAAAAAAAATTAACCTATTAATAGCTTGCTCAAACAAACTATGAATATATTAATTTACTCTTTCTGTTTATCTTTACTTGATCCCTATTGACTTGACACATGAATTAAGAAGCAGTAAATGATAGGGGTAATTTTATCAAATCACCGTTTGAATATAATTAATACAATGTATTGAAAAATATAATAGAGAAATAACTATAATTAATGATAAGGGTAAATTAGAGACTAAATATAAAATTATTTCTTAATTTCATAAACTGGAAAAATATTATTGGATATCCTAAAATAGTATAAGGGTCAAGTAAATATGTAATAACGAAGTAGTTGATCGGACAATAAGAACTATTTTGGGATTACACCAAATCCAAATGTACTTGCAACTACTATAATTTAAGGCTCATTAATTTCCATCTACCAACAATCCAACATACATCTTCTAACTTCTAAAACTATTGTTTTTGTTTTGTCAATGAAGCAGCCAATCCATGTTTTTGAGACTACTATTAAATTATCCATGAAGTTAGGAAAAAAGTATAAGTTTACTCACTTTGAATATATTCTCTTCGTCCATCTTTACTTATCTATTATACTATTTTGAGATGTCTAATAATACTTGTTCAGTTTATGAACTCAAGAGATAATTTTACACTCCATTCCTAATTTACCCTTATCATTAATTAAAATTATTTCCCAACTATATTTTTTAAGACATGATATTTATTATATCTAAGGGATAATTTAGTAAATTATCTCTATCATTTACTACTTCTTAATTCATGTGTCAAATCAATAAGGGACAAGTAAAAATGGACAGAGGGAGTATAACTTTGGACAAAAGTTAAAATTTACTTCTGACTTCAGATATGTAACACCCCCAAATTCATCATATCTATCCTGAGTAGAGACCATAGGAAAATGAGAAAAATGATGCAGAAACACCGGGAAGAAAGCCACGAGGGCCACCTACGACCCGTAGAGTAATCTACGGCCCATAGATGAGGTCTCGTAGGTCACCCGTGTGACTTAAGAAATTTTTCAAGTCTGAGGACCCAAGGTACGAAATGCTCTACGGCCCGTATGGAGTTTCACGACCCATAGATTTAGTTTCGTGGATTGAGATCTCAAATTTAATTTTTCAGAATATTAAGTTACAAGTGCAACAAATGACCCATATAAATTTATATGGGCCATAAATAGGTTTCGTAGGTTGAAGCCTCAAAAATCCAGATTTCTGAAACATTAAGTCACGAGTGATCAGATGGCCCGTATAATATTTTACGGCTTGTAGAAAGATCGTATGTCAAGGTACAATTTTCAGTAACCCAATTTTTGGGCACCCTCACTTACGAGAGGTCATATATGGCTCGTAAGTGGATCTATGGCCCGTAAATGGGTTTCATGGATCCACTCGATAATTTTTAAGAAGGGTATTTTTGTCCTTTCCTTTCTTTTTTAATTAAATCTCCCGATATTTTGGACTTAATTTAAATCCTATACCATAACCCTAAGTGTATTATTCCATAATACATGCTTAGAAAATTCTTGAGAGCATCGGAGAAGGAGAAGAGCGAGGGTTTCAAGTCCAAACGCGAGGATCGACAGAGAGTTGGTTGTTCTTCCAATTCCCAGGTATGTAAGGCTAATTAAAACTTGGGATTTGTTCCCTCATGTGCCTCTACTGATGATGATAACAAGATTTTTGAATATATAGAGTCCCCATGCATGTTTCTTGGAATGTTTTTCTTGTAATTTACATAGAGTTTATGTATTTTCCTATGTTGATGATCATCATAAATCTGATTTTACTGATTAAATGCTTTTCATGAGTTATTTTAGGAACTCTGTATATTATTTTATAAAAAGTTGCATGAATGAACAGGGATTGAGTCTAGACCCTTGATTTGGGAATGTTGATTGTGATTAATCATAATGATAGGTAAATAGAACTTGATAATCTCGTGAGTCTTCAACTTTGAACTCTAAGATTAGTCTAAATTGAAAGATTGACTTGATGAAAATTGATGAGCTGAAAGAGTCCATTAAGAGACTCATTAATTTGTTGATTGGAGTGATTGATGTTTTATGAGCACCGAGTCTTGGGAGGAGTATCGAGCACAGAGTTGAGTGAGAGTAAGTTCAACTCGAACTACAGAACTACGCCGCCAAACGTAGGAAAGGATTGAAACTGTTAAGTCGGATGTTTCCTCTTGATAGGTCCCTGAAAGAATAGAGGACTCATTTGATTTGATTTGATCCACTATGGATCGATTCGTTCTTTACCCTGTCAAGTACTAAACGATTGTGGTAATATCAGCGAGATTGTTGTACGATCACTAACTCATAAGCGATCGTTGTCGGATACGAGAAACTCTCAGATAGGTTCCATACTGATAGCACTCTGATTGGATTAGATTTGATTGATTTGGACTTGTCTTGACTGGTTAGTGTCTATTCTTTATTCTTGTTTTAGATAGACATTTGATATCCTGATTGAGTTTCTTATCTCTTGATTTGAGTATCTGAATTGATAGTACTCTACCTTGGCACCATTGTCTATTTGATAGAGATTTCATAAACTAGAGTTGATTTGTTCGATGGAATATTGTTTTGAGCTAATTTCCTTCTTACTAGCCTTATTGTTTTGATTTGACCTTTTCATAATTGAGATTGCCCACCCCTTTTATCTTAGTCTTCCGCTGAAATACATGTGTTTATGATTGAATGGCTGTGATGAGGTTAAGTGATTTGCTTGGGGACTAGCAATAGTCTTTTGAGTGTTGATCACATTTAGGGTATCCTCCTGGGACGTGACAAGATATTTTTATCTGAAGTATGCCTTTGTAAAGGTTAAACATCATATATTTTTATCTAAAGTTTGATATAACTTGTCGAGGTTAGTTTCAAATATTACTTTTTCACTGAAGTTGTGAATTGATAAATTCAATTTTTTGATACCTTTTTTGAAGTTATGACCTTGATAAAGCTTAAAAAAATAATGGCTTATTAATGTCAACTTCAAATATTTTGAATTGAAATTAGGTCTTAAAAAGGCCAAACTTGAATATATTTATTCGTTTTGTTCTGAAAAAAATGATTTGCTTTTTATTTTAGTGTGTTTCAAAAAATGATTGCTTTTCTTTTTTGATAATATTTTAATTTTAAGTCTTCCACATAGTATACTTAAAGTCACAAAATAAAAAAATATTTTAGAATAGTATATTTGATATAACTTTAATTTAAAATTACAAATTTAAAAAGATCTTCTTTATTTTATTAAACCTTTTGCAAAATCAAACTACATTATTCTTTCGTTATAATCTTCTAAAGCAAATTCAAAATGTCTAGCCAATAATTGTACATAGAACAGAAGCAAACACAAGAAAATCAATAAGATTTTGTTTGAAAAATGTCCACAAAGAAGTGATAGAATTCAACAAATGTTACAATTGTTATTACACATCTCAAAGTAAGGAACATAGTTGAATGAAATGCACTTTAGGAGATCAAATTCAGACATTTTTGTTTAAAGTTATGAACTTGGCAAGGTCTAATATCAGATAATTTTATCTGAAATGATGGTTATTGTAAAATTAAACTCTGAATAATTTCACATGAGATCAAGACATTTAATTTTGATAAATTTCAAATGTTTTTGCATGAAGTTTAGATTACTGAGTTTTTATACAGGACCAATAATTTATTCATCAAGTTTCAATATTCAAATGCACATTCAAACATCTAAGTCTATTTCTAATAAACTCAAATTTGAAACATATGTTTCATATATCATAAAAATAAATTTCAATCCTCAATTTTTCAAAACAACAATAAATCTAACAAACTCATTTCACAACCATTAATAGTGGACTATCATTGTTTTCAAGCTTTTCCACCAATATGAACTTATTTTATGTAAAATGAAATAAAACCAATTCAAATTTAGAATCAACTCATAAAAAGTTCATTATAAAACAATATTTTTTTTTCTAAAGTTAGTAAGTTACCTAATATTGGGTATTTGTTAAATTTTTTTTTTTTTTACGGAACTAAGCTAACATATAGTAGTTAATTATGCTCTATAACTACTAAATAATTTAATTATAAATAAAGATTGTAGTTAAAGAAAAGTGGTTATCAAATCGGATCCCATATTTTGATATTTCTATACAAACGTGTAAATATCCTCTTTCTCTTTTTATACAAATCTAAACTCTCTCTCTCACAATACTCACTAATTTATGCCCTAAAAGAGTCGACATTTAATTTTTTAAAATAATTTAAAAAAATCTAACAGATTAAGTCTCAAAATTTTAGAAAAAATGCATAAGAGACATTTATTAATATTTTAAGAAGGATGTACGCGCTAGAAATGTCCGCTAATATAACTTTATTTGATGAACCTTGAAAAAAATAACTTGAAACAAATAAAGATATTTAAAAAACCCATTTGAACAAGAAATAAACTTAAAACATTTGAAATAACTTAATCTGGAAAGTAAATTTTATTTAAAAAAATGACCAAGTAAAAGAAAAGAAAAAAATAAAATTATTTGAAGAAAAGCAATAAACTCAAAATATTTTAAGTAAATTAAGGATGATTAAGGCTTGACAAAAATTTGACTAAATAAAAAAGCACTTGAATTACTTTGAAAAGATAATAACTTAATTTTTTTTCTTTAAAAAGTAAAAATTTAGACAAAAAACATCATTTTAGATTTTATGTGGCAAACAAACATTAGGGATATTAAGAGAACTTTAAGCTACAAATAACTGCATCAGATTTTTCAATAAAGATGGATAAATTAGTTCTTAATCGAACATGTTTCTGGACTAATACAATTCAAATCTAAAAAAACAAGTAAATTTTCAGATCATTGCAGTAAACATAAGCTTCAAATTTTGGTTTATAATAAAAATTTAAATACAATATCAAACTAATCTAAATGAACCCAAGCAAGCACTGTTTGATGCTCAAGGAAAATTAAAAATATTGAACACACTCAAGAATTTATATACTATATTAAAATTGATAAGAATAGTAAAAACACAAATTTCACAAGAATCATTTTTGACACTGTATAAATACAACTCACCAAAAGAATTTAACAAAATCTATAATATTGGAAAGAAAATCAGAACACAATAAAGGACGAGGAAATTATCTTTTCTTATGAAGGAACTAGGATGAGATGAGTTTGATGATGAAGAAGATTTCACCAACACTAACTCGGCTTCACTGAATTTTGACGAATACAAACCAAGAAAATCACTAAGTTTTTTTTTTTTGAACTCTTAATATAAGTTATTGTTGGGTCTAAGTAATAAGTGTGAATTGGAAAATAAAGATGGAAGGAAAATGAAGATGGAAAGACAAAGGAAAATGTGGGGAACCAAGTAAAGGAAAATGAAGAGTCATTTCTCCCTCATCGGTAAAATAGAGGAAAAGTGGTGTCCTTATATTAGGAAACACTTCCTCTAACTCTTAAAGAGTTAAGTAAAGGGGACCCCCTCGCGCCATCGTCGCTCAGCTTCGGCTACGGCTACGGCTTCCTTCCTTTTCTGACATCACAATCGTTCTCAAACGACACCATGCATATTCTGAACAGGCAAATTCGCACCCAATACTCCCTATAAATGGAGACTCGTTTTGTGTTTTCAAACATTGGAATAATTTGCCCTTCTTATGTATATAATTTTCTTACAAAATTTGAGTTTATATGTGACGTCATTGCTGGTTTTTGAGTTCGCTGAAAATCACAAGAGTTTGATGTACCGCTACTCTGTGATTGTTAATCTGTGTTTTCAAACATTGGAACAATTTTCTCTTCTTCTATATATAGTTTTCTTATAAAATTTGAGTTTATGTGTGACGTCATTGCTGGTTTTTGAGTTTGCTGAAAATCACAAGAGTTTGATGTACCGCTACTCTGTGATTGTTAATCTGTGTTTTCAAACATTGGAACAATTTTC